>JAPMAG010000845.1:0-13724 GCA_036584685.1 Rhyacophila sp. Rhy_31_5 | reverse complement strand
ACCGCGCATAATCGCGGTTGTGAGTACTGGCGGGTCAGTGGTGGGTCCTTCAAAACACCTGGTACTATAAATTCAATCAGTTTATTATTAGTGAATAAAAAAAAATGTCTGAAACAAATCACTGTTTGTGTAAAATCTCTTAACGTATAAGGTTAAATTCAAATGATAATATAGTGAAGAAATAACATATAATCTGTAGATATGTTATTTGTGTATCTACAAGGTTCTACAAAGAAAATAGATACTAAATTAAAGAGTGCATTATGAAAAAATCTAACAGTGTCAAGAAAATCAGGCCAATAAGCTACGAGTATTATGTTGGTAGGGAATTCTGCAAGTAATTAAGCCCTAGCATAGTTAATGTTATAAAACCAAAAAGACTCAGGTGGGCCCATCATATTATGTTATTAAGTGTAAACTCAATAAATCTCAAGAAAGCGTTTGAAAGAGTTCCATTAGGTATTCGTCATTGGGCTTTGGCCGGTCCAGAACGACTTCATGATGTATGAAAAAATATCAAGTGTACACAACTGTAGGAAGGTTGTGAAGTTAGCCATAGACTTGAATGGATTGTGCCTACGAGTATTAATAATAAACTATGTTTGAAAACTGTGTTATTATTTTTAAAAAATATTATAAATTCAACTCAAAATTCAAACCGGTTTGATCTTGTACTAAGAAACGTACTTGAAACAATTGCTTGACCCACCACCATCCGTCACGTCTTTACACCCTCTCGAGCATATAGCGTAACGAACGTGAAGCGCTCTGCAAAAAAGTGCCAAGAGTGTCTAAGGAAGAACTTCCCAAGACTTTGGTGTAAATGCACTAGAGTGTGCAGAACATTCCCAGAGTCCTCATATAATAAGTTACCTACTAAGTAAAGGTGATGGGAACAGACCTTAACGCTCACTATATGACGCCGCATTTTTTTGAAAGCTTTACACAGTTATAATAAATAGCTTTGTTTGTTTTGTTATTTATATTTTCAACACTGTCAACTTTGCATAACACTTTCAACACTTGAATATTAATAAAGTAATGCCAGAAATCAAATGTCGATACATCCGCGGTGAACAAGTAAACACTTTAGATTTTAAGTTTTCTTGGTTAGACTTGGTAGAAAATATTGTACTTAGCTTGAAGAATAAAATGTGTTGCACCCTAGTGTTTTATTTATGTGTAAATTTAATGCATATTGAATCAGCCATAATAACGTAGGTATGTCTCTAATGGAATATAAAAAGGTTTCGTTTTTAATAACATTTTCAACTGACAGCGACAAAATTATATTTCAATATTTAGTCATTATTGGAAAACATGTATAAATTGAGTTATATTGTTTGCAAATAACATAACAGGCGAAACCGGTCTTAATATTAACAAGTATTATTTGTGGAAAATGTTTGAGAAAACGGTGTTATTTTTCCATCAAGAATTGCCAGTATACAAAATAATTAATGGAACTTACTAAAAAAATGTGAAAGTATATTCTGTTTTATATTCAAAATTTCAACAAATAAAGAACAAAGTTTGAAAATGGAATACAAAGTTTTCTGCTCAACACATTTAAATTCAAATTATTCAAATTGAGAACGGGCGGCGCCGGTACGATCGCGTTAATTAATGGCGGGCTCTGCCTCCGCCAATTACAGAGCTCCATTTCTGAGTGTGGTCGTTATTGATTGGCCGGTAATTTCGTGTTCCATTTTCAAATTGACTAGCTTGGAAAACTGACGTGCGTGCCGCCATTACGGGCGAAATCAAAGTCTGTGATTGATTTGGGTTTGATTTCTTTTAATCTCACAACCTAATTTATAAATATACAATTGTAAATAAATAATTTTACATGACAAAAAAATGAAGGTATTTATTTAATTAATTAATCATTCAATTTTGAATGGAAAGAGGGTGTAGAGTTAAGGATAAGTGAACATTTAATTAACCTACTACATTCACTTTCAAGGGAATAGATATATTGTAGAATATCAATTTATATATCATTGTTTGTATAATAAATACATCATATATATATTTCGAGAAGCCACACGGGTGACTCCGGAAACTAAGGCACAAATGTTTCGCATATTTAATAAATAAATGAAATAAAAATCAACTTTCTGTTGTTCTTGAAATGAAGGTATGATCATTAAGGGTATACGACAACTGAACAACCCATCTCTAGATCAAAATCTTTCTATCCAGTCACATTTACTAAGTATTTCTGCATACTTCTAAATGTTATCCATCCATCTCTTTCTGGGGTAGCTGAAAGTCAACTAACTACGCAAGCATCTTTGAATAGGTTATTAGAAGCTCTAGATGTATCGAACCTAACAATGATCCACCTATTGGGTCTCATTGTTTTCAAGATATTAACTATCAGAGGGTAATATGAAAAAAAATCAATACAATATTAAACAGTACAGTGAAATCGTTATTTGCTTGTGAATCAGTAGGTAAAGTTCAAATCCTGTAAGTAGTATATAATATGAAACTTGAATCTAAAATCGAAACAATCATATATATGTTACAACTGTTTAATTAAATAAAAGTAGTTCTTAGGAAATATCGTGTTATATGAAACCGTATTACACGAGACTAAGTGTCAATTCGAAATAAAGAAATGCGTACCGAAAACTTTTTAAAACAAAATATATTTACTTGATTCAACAATTTCTATTAAAAATATAAACGTATTGACCGTGTTTAGGTAGAAAAGAGTAACCCTTACACAACAAATTTTACAGGAAGCACAAAAAACCCGTTTAAATGATTTTAATCAAAATCACATCAACACAAACTTGAAGTGCACGATGACCAATAAATTAGTGTTTCATTTTCCTGGTCTGATAATTAAGAAAGTTATTAAAGAACGATCATTAAAATTGATGTTAAATGCTTTTTTCTTTTCGATACAAATTTTGCAGACTTCTTTTTTCAAAATCTAAAGCTAAATTTTTAGCTTAATTCCTTCGAGAGAAAGTGTATTTAATTGTGTATATTGTGGTTTTTAAATAAAACTATGTTACTTTTCAAAAAACTGAGAGTTACACCCTTTTACCTAATCAGGGTGGTTATGTCAAACAAAAAAGTAAGTAAACAAAACATTTCTGTTCTTATTTAATTCAAGCTCATTTTATTAAATTTCTTCTTCATCATTGTTCAGCACAATAGCATGGGAGCATTTTTAGTGGAACGATATCATCACTCTCTAAGCCCATTTCTTCGTTATGGTTTTTCGCATCCTCTGCCCTCTTTACAAAATCTCTTATTTTAGTCTGTTTCTGGCCCTTATAAGATTATAATAAATACCATTGTATGGATATAGTCAATTTTCTAGCTCTCTTTAGAATTTTTGGCTTCTTTCAGCTCATGCATATTTAGCCAGGAAAAAATATTCCAGATTTTTATAAATACATATAATTATTTATAAGAGTCCGCATTTTCAATAACGTGTTAGAATGAAACCGTATTGAAAGTCACCGTATTTTTCGAGTACGAGAGTTTTCTCAATTTTCTTATCGTGCAAGTGCCGTTGTTAGGCTAAAGGATAGCATGTACGCCTAACAAACGGGGTTCACGGGTTCGAGGCTCGTGCTGGTTGCATTTTTTTTCAAATGATTATTCATTTGTATTGTAGCCAGGATGCGAATCCAAAATGCTTTAGTAAATAATTAACAATTATTACTCGTAAAAAAAGAGTGTCAAAACAATCTTCACATGTGGATATCCCATACTTCTTTTCGGAGGGAATATGGTTAAAAGAAATTCAGCTTTAGTTTTCGATAAAGGATAATCTACAAAGTTTGTATGAAAAGGAAAAAAGCATTAAATGTCAATTTTAATGATTTTCAATTTTTTTTTAAAATTATTAGATCAGGAAAATGAAACAATAGTTTATTGGTCATCATGCACTTCAATTTTGTGTTAATATGACCTTGATTAAAAATCATTAAAACACACTTTTTGTCCCTCCTGTAAAATTTGTTCTGTGAGGGTTACTCCCTTTTACCTAAACATGGTCGATATATACGAGTAAATGTGTAATGAATATAGATCGGTGCATAAAAGTATATCGAAATGTTCACAACGTTTTTTTTTATATACAATCCAATATCGTATGTCAAAATGGGCAAATAAAATTCTGATAGAGAATAGTTTCACCTAGCCACGCAGTCATTTGTTTTTTGTCTATTATTTATCAAGGTACAAAAATATGATACTCAACAAAAAGCAGGGTCATTTTACAGATATTTTTTAAATAGTCAAGAAAGCATTTTTCGATCAATCAATTGATCAATTGATTAATTTGCTTTCGTTTTTTGCCGATAAAAAACAACTGTCGGCTATAAACCAGAAGCTTTGTGTTTGCATTTTTGACTGGCAGCTTTTGGCATGAATTGAAAGTATTTTATTGTATTAAATCTTTTATTTTGTTTGAAATAAATACCTACGTGATTTTGTTATTGCAAACTACCGAAATACGACTAGAAAAATTGGTATGTAGGGCCGATAAAACAAGACATTTTCGCCTTTCATTTAACAACATTTTTTTTCGAAATAGTAGAAGTTATCGCTTTTCACTAAAATTAATCAGTAAAAGGAAATTGAGTATATTTCATAGTTTTTGGCAGCTTTTCTTAGAACCTTAGTTTCTGATTTTAATCTGCTTTCTGCTCACCTATGAGAAGAATGAAGCATTGAGGCGTGTATTTTCAAAGTGAATCTATTCCACTTCAACAAATTTGTAGCAAAAGGCAAACAACTGTTTATGTTCTCGATATTATGTACATATTTTTTGTAAACTACATTGCAAATTAGAGGGCTTAGAATCAAACAACATTATCTACAAAAATGGGGTTTTTTTTATTTGTATTAATGTTATTGTACGTTCTTGATTACATAATTGTCTAACAACGGGATGTCAATCTTTTCTAGTTTCTTCCTAAATCGTCTTCTTAAAAAAATATATGTTTTAAACACATCATTCGTGGAAGAGCTGCACTCAAGTTGCCAAATAACAACATGACGCTTGCAAGACATAGTTTATTTACCAATGCACTATCCTAACGATGTACACAATTCGAGGACTTAAAATCAAATAACGTTAACTAAAAAAATGCGTTTTTTAAATTTGTGATAATGTTATTTCACGTTCTTCGCTACATACTTGTCAAACAACGGTGTGTCAATCTTTACTCATTTTTTCTTAACTCGTCTATAAAGTTTGACGTTAATTATATAAAGTTGTCTTTGTTGAATATAAAAGAACTCTATAAGCTGTTAGCATTCTTGTTACAAGAAAAATCAAATTATCAAACAACAACAAATTATTACATTTTAACATTAGGTTTGAAACAAACATCTCCTTTGTTGAGTTCCAAAAATACAAAAAACGTTTTTTGGCTCTTCTGTAAACTTCTCTAAACTCTCACTTTTGTAGATAGCATTTTTTACTGTAACCCCTCGAATTATATACCGTATAATTATATAAGAGCACACAACATATTCATGTAAAATGAAGTAGTTTAAAAATATTGTTGATCTTGTTTAGTTTGATTGTCACACCATTTTCATAAATAAATATCAGTTTATAAACTCATTGAAGAGTTACTCACTTTTACCTAAATACGGTCGATATATTTTCCTCCGTAGATCAATCCCTGTCTACATTTTAAAATAACTTTCGGATACATAATATTTAAAATAATTTCGGAAGTATTATTCTAAAACCAAAAAACTAACAATGTTACAATTGAAGCAACAAATTTCTACACGTGTGAAGAAATTTGATTTATGATTAAACCCCATTCTCACGGTATTTATAGAAAAACATTTTTGTGTCCAAAATACTTAAACACAATATTAACAATAGAAATCGTTATTTTGTAAATAATATAATTTATTTCTTCACTAGTTCTGTAGGCGAGTGTTTTATTTAAAAAATACAAAAAATGAAAATAATAACATTCCTATTTACCTATATTTCTGGAAGTAAATGGCCTTCTTACGCGTAAGGCGTTCAAAATAATGTGTAAATGCTCAAAACTTTATATTTTTTCCGTACCGAACATTGAATAGTTAAAATAATAGATATAGTATATAAAACAAATTAAAGCTTGACAAATTATATTTTTGTAAATTGCTTTTAAAAATCATATTTATAATCTTGACGACGTTTGCTTAAAAATACATTTTTTTTCATTCTATGGTAAAAATTTCAAATTCTACGTATCAAGTTAATATATTGTAAAACATTTTTCGAAGCCTTTTATATATTGACCCTATCAAGGCAAAAGGGCTCAACCCTCAGTTTTTGAAAAGTGCTTTTATTTAAAAAGCACAATGTAGTCAACTAAATACATGTTTTGTGAAAAAGAAATTAAGCCGAAAATGCCGAATTATTATAAAAATTATGTTTAAGATTTTGAAAAAAAACAACCTACTAAGTTTGTGTGGATAAAGATAAACCATCAACCTTCAATTTGAAAGATTTCTTTTTAATTATTTTTCTAATTATCCGATTACGAAAATAAAACACTACCTATTTACTGGTCCTCATGTACTTCAAGTTTGTGTTAATGTGATGAAAAAATTGTGCTGTGGGGGTTAATTTCTTTTGTCTGACTGAGTTACGCTACGCTTGTAAGTTTTTTTAAGCTCCATGTATGCTCAGAAATTGAGCATATGGGATCTTTATTGCGTGAAGATTGCTTAAACATTTTTTTTACGAGTAGTAGTTGTTAATTATTAGCTCAATCGTTTCGGGTTCATGTCTTGGCTACAATACAAATGAATAATTTTGCGACAAGCACGAACTTTCAGATATTAAAATCCAGATTATAGACTATAAAAGAGTTGAGTAAATGATGTTTGATTTGAAGAATATTGTTTCACGAGTAAATAAATATAAACAGCCGAAAACTGAATAATAATTTTGATAATCATCTATCAGTACTACTTAAAATACAATTATAACAATCCTCGCAAATCATTTAGTAATAATTTGCCATGTTACGCCACTGGTAAAAATCAGCTTCAAAAGAATAATTTTATATTTAATTTGACAGCATTTCATTGTGAATTCTGTTGAATGGAAAATTATCTAAAGAAATGAAATTATTATTTAATTCCGTAGTCATTAACGATAATTTCTTCAACGGTTAAGTGTTGAGGCATTGTTTGAGAAATTGCCCATGTGCAACTTTCCTTGCCTAGATTTCATTGCGGTTGCGTTAGGCGTCAGCTGAGCTTAATATACATATTTAACAACGGGAAATGTTGCAAAATATAACACGTTTTGACTTATGTCGGTGTTACATTAATTTTGCTGTCATTATTATATCTGCAAATAAATATCAAAGTAAAGAAGATGTTTTGTCACAATGGGCATACGTAGAAAGTATTTACAACCTTAACCCGTACGAGGTAAAGAGACGCATACTCATACGTTGGACCAGTCATTTTCTGACTGGTCATGGAAAATTCACAAACAAGTTCTTCGAGAGTGGCAAGCTAGTAGATTGGACAAATTGTAAATGTGATCACGACTAAAAGACTGCTGAGCACATCTCATATAGAGTTATTCACCAGAATCCGCCGTCACATGGATCCTATAGGGCACGCAGATATGGTATCAACCAAAGCCAATTTCAAAGCTTTTAGTAAATTTGCAGCAACTTACGGGGAGAAATTTTAAACAGACTTTCAAAATGGCTGGTCACTCTCAAGCCTGGGTAGCCTAGCTATGTAAGTCGTCAGCAATACGATTAAAGCACTTCATGCCACCGGGAACTGAGTGAAAGGCGGATTGACTCATTTTTTTTCCTAAAATGTAATCAATAATCTTTCAACACATCGAGCACGGTGATACTGTCCCGCGTGACTCCGCTACGGGGAGGTTTAAAATCAAACTGTGAAAAAAAAAAACAGTTTGTGAAGACTAAGGCAGGCGACAGCGTACAATCGTGATTGTAAGTACTGATGGGTAACGTTCCCTTTAAGGTGTGCGCGTATGCGGCCGCACACTTGTAAAAAGTTGTCCGCACACATCTCAAATAAAGGAACTTGTGGCATATTTTTGTTTTGCAGAATTTGATATTTTATGATGGGTTCTCAAGTTCTTTTCTTTGAGATGTGTGCGGAATATGGATATTTACTCATATCATGTTACGTATTTCGAATAAAGACATCATAAATCATGTAATTTATGATTTCGCGGTACAATATGTTGACTAACTAATTTTATATATGCATGCATATGCCTATTTGCGCAATCGTATCTTTTTCCCCGCACATATAAGTTGATGGGCCGCACACACAAGGAAAAACATAGAGGGAACGTTGCTGACGGATCAATTGTAGCTCCTCCAAACTTGCTACTTTTAAAATATTAACAACCGCTATTAAAAACAGGGTTATTATTCTTCCTCCTTAAAACGAACACTAACTAAAAATAGTTAAAATCACAAACATGACTGCGAAAATACTAATTTACTAACAAATCTTTAGCATATGCAAGTGATCAGCACATTCATAACTTAAAGAGTGAAATATCAGTAGTACATACAACAATTAAGATTTCTTTTGAGAGCCAAATTTCTTTACAGAACCCTGTTTTTAGAAGTTAGTTAAAACGAGGTACACTGAATAAAATCGGATGGCGTTGGAGTCATGTTACTAGTTGAGAGGAAGTAGAAATCACTCTTTATTTTAATTTACATGTAACACACTAACTGATTGAAAATTCTATTAAAATACTGTAAAATATAAATAAATATTTTAAACACGTTACTCATGGAAGAGCCGCATGTGACTCGCGAGACGTGGTTTGGCGACCACTGGCATAGGCTATACGTATGAAATTCATTTCATCTTTATATGAATTATACGCTAAAAACTTTTAAGAACAGCGGAATAAAGAAGTGTAGAGGAGAAAAGGCGGCAATAACAAAAATATATTAAATATAGTTTATCAAGATTTAATATCTTCAATCTCTCACAGTGAAAAAAACATTGATTGTAGATTATTTTATGATCAATTAATACATTTCTCTAACTGAAACAATTTGTTGTAACTTATTTTATTATATATATTAAGAAACAAAATATAATTAAAGCAATAAATTTGTCTGTATACACACTGTACCAAAATAAAATACCGCATATAAAAATATATAAAGTCCATTTCAATAATTGAATTTCCCTATCTCGTCTCAAATATGTCCTAAATATAATTTCTTGAATCGCTTACTTCAACCCAAGATATCAGTGGCGTCGATGTAGACAATTCTTACTTAAGAGTGAGTGAGTTTTCAATTGCGGTTGCACAATTACGTGAAAGTCTTTTCATTAATCTAGCTTTGAATATTGAATTGTATTAAATGTATGCAATACTACTGTTATAATATTTATTTGATGCATAAATAATAGATACGAATATTTTATTGATTGGTGCTTGACGTGCATATACGTCTACACTTCTTTAAAGAGAATTTAGAGTGGACAAATGTGTACATCCATACTCCTGAACAGGTTGATTAAGTATCTTCAGATTATCATATCGAGTATTGTTACATGACGTATTGCAACATTAGTAATTATTACTTGTTTAAAAATCTTCATATTGTGGAGATGCATATGCTTTGTTTCAAAGCGGATATGGTTGTACGAAAAATAACTTATTGCTAGCTTTGTCTAGAACACAGGTTATTAAACTGTAGTCCGCGGACCCCTGGGGGTCTACATAGCCATTACTGGGGGTCCGTGAAATTATTAAGATTGATTAAAGATAAGACTATTTATTAAAATAACCAGCGAGACATTTTTACTAATATTCATTATAACGTAGTACCTTTGAGATTATTGAGTTAAAAAATAAGTCTCAAGAACGTCATAAAATGCCTAGAGTTGGGATGGAGTCCGCAAAAAAATTGTTGTTCAAGAGAAGGTGCTCGGACTACATAAGTTTAAGAACCCTTGCTCTAGAACCTTGGAAGGCAACGAATAATTATAAACCAGAAATTTATGACCTTATTGCAATTAAGTATACTCTTAAAAGTGAGAGAAAAGGATGATGAATACATTTTTTAAGTAAGCTTCAGTGATAGTTTTCCAAAACTGAAACTTCGCCTCTGAAAAGTGCCCACTTACAAGCTTTTCTAGTATCATTCATTGTGATATACTTCCATCGAAAGCTCTAATATTTTACTTACACCCGAATGGGAAATAACACTACATCGCAAATTTAGTGCAGACCGCAGCGCCAGTCACGGCGGGGAGTGGAACCAAATCAAATTACCAAGGCTCGGACGGTCTTAATAAAATAGACCGATGGTCAACAAATCTTCAACGGAGGATAATGATGTTTTTATTGAACGGTTTAAGGATACAGTATAATCAGAAAATTGATTGAGTAAGCTTAAATTAATATTCATAGTTAAAGTATATTTAAATATTTAAAGTGTTTAATTTTTAAATACAATCACCCCTGTAAACATTGTCATAATTGTCAGTTAATTGAATACTCTATATCATAGATACTTAAACTGTGGTCTGCGTAGCCAATACTGGGGTCCGTGAAATTATAAAAAAGGGTTGCAAAGAGTTCAAGAAGACGATAAAAAGGCAAGAATTGAGCCAGAAATTAAATCTCAAGAACGACGTAAAATGTCTAGAATTGGGATGGGGTTAGCAAAAAAAAAACAGGTCCTTGGTCTATATAAGTTTAAGAGCCCTTGCTCTATATCAGTAGTGTCCAACCTTTTCTTACTTGCGGACCGGAAAAAATAAAAGAATTATGTTGCGGACCGGTGAACTATCAAGACTGAAATAAAAACATAAACCTACGTATTTCGAGAGAAATTGTCGTACACTAGTTATTCGGGTCAAACAGCATCACTTTTTTTCATAACGTAGATTCAAAAGTATAATTTTAGGTCATTTAAATGCTTCAAACATTGAAAAGCGTTTTTCAAAAAAATTACCGACATCGAATATAGCCACTATTAACTTTTTAATTAATTTCCTTAATTTCTCACGGACTGGAAGAAAATTTTCGTTCACGGACCACCGATTGAAAAGCACATTTCTATTACTAACTGGCAATATATTTAAATTATTAACTAAAATATTGTCGGTGTACTGGCAGAATAGTTTTTTAAAGTTTGAGTCTCTTACATATAATACATTTAACGATAATTATGTTAGAGTAGCTGGGACTATAAGTTTTGTTGACATATTTTACAGAATATAAATTTACTTAAAAACACTTCTAATCTGCCAAACAATCCTTTCCCGGTTTGATGTGTTTTTGCCAGTAATAAAATATTCAATATCGACTTACTAGGTAGTGACATTTTAATATTACAGAAAGACTACAATAAATATGGCTAAGCTTGTTTTACCAGAATTTAGAGCATTTAAAAGTCTACCAAACTCCATTACTAGGTCAAACGGTCATTTTTAGACTTAACGCCTTTTGTCAGTATACTGATAATATATCCATTTATTATAATTATAGTGGTCGCCTTCGGTACTTAAATTTTCATAAAAATATATTTTATGAATATACGTAGAATAATTATGTTAATATTTTAATATACCTAATAGCTTCTTACCAAAGATTATAGTGGCTAAAATTAATTATATTAAGAGAAGTAGGCCATATAGGTTGTTCAGTTAAATGATAGTGTGTTAGTAAATAAACTAACGGTAATTTTTCATTCTATATTTGCCCAAAACAATCATTATACCAAGTAAAAATGGATTAAATTATATAAATTAATTTCCTACAGTGTTTTACATATCATTTTGACAAATTTTAAACACATTCTATTATACGATTAAATCTCTCTTAAATTTTGGGACGCAACCAACGTTCCCCCTATTTTTTCTTTGTGTGTGCGGCCCATCAACTTATAGCATATATGCATATTAATATATAGATAAAATTAAATAGTCAACATAATGTACCACGAATTCATAAATTACATAATTCATTGTCTTTATTTAAAATGCACATCTCACCGGAAAGAACCCATTATAAAATAGCAAATAAAATTTATTATTCCACAAAACAAAAATATTGTTACAAGTTTTTTTTTAGATGTGTGCGATATATATAAATATGTGTGCGGACAATTTTTAACAGGTGTGCGGCCGCACTCGCGCACACCTTAGAGGGAACATTGTACGCAACATAATTGAGTATATCATTGGGAAGATCCAGTGATATACTCAATTATGTTGTTACCATAGTAAAAAAAATATAATGGAAGGAATATTACACTATATTATATACAATTTGTCGCCCTCGTGGGTGAGTGGATAGGCATTCGACTCATGAGCCGAGCGTTACGGGTTCGAGGCCCGTACTGATTGCATTTTTTTAAAAATGTTTATTAATTTGTATTGTAGCCACGAAACCGAAACGGTTGAGCTAACAACTGACAATTATTACTCGTAAAACAACTGTCAAAATAATCTTCTCATTGTGGAGATTCATATTATGCTTTTTTACGGAGCGGACATGGTGAAAAGAAAAAATATATAATTCTATATTATATATGTACTCTTGTAAGTGAGTAAATAGCGCATCCGACTCATCGACTTCTGACATCAGTATGGAAAAAATACATAAATTCAGCTGAACTTAACGTTTTTGGCAGCAATTCTCAAAAAGACGAAACCTGTCAAATATTATTTCAAATATAGTTTGTGGAAATAACCATAAAAACGATGTCATTACTTGAATATTGTATTTAAAAACCTAAACGGCCATTAAAATAATCAGAAAAACATTAAAACTAGCAAATAATTTGTACATTTCTAAACGTTCCGGTTAAAAGCGATTATAAAAGTGCCTATCTGTAATAAAATAACTGACAAAATGCTTCTCTAAGCGGGCGCAGAATTTCCCCCAGACTCGGGAAAATGCATTAAATATATTCCCCAATAAATATAAAACACTCAGCGGCCTTTGATTAAATCGAATGAAATTACTTGTGGAAGAAGTCTTTTATATCCTTACCTCCCTATGGCAGCCTAATACTTTTTATCTAATATGTAAGTAAGTGCTTGCACACTATAGGGGTGGTTTTTCTATTTAAGAGAAGATTTTATTTGGGATAAATACAGGATATGGATAATCAGGGTAAGATCATATATTGATATTTCGGAGCCGCAAAATAAACGGTTGATTTTTTTTTATTTATCCGCTCAGGCAATATTGGCGAATATTGTAGTATTTTTTTTCAAAATACACATTACATTAATAAGTCAATATCTAACAAAATTGAGATATTGACGTACTATGTCTTGCGACGCTCTTTCCGGTGTAATACTCATTAAGTTGTAAACCTACTAAAAAAGAATAGAACGAATTCACCTAACCACGGTCGATTGTTATATATTATCCGGAGTAAGCAAAACTAAAACGACTCTGTACAATCATAGTGAAAAAATACCATTTTTTACATTGTGTTGTTTCTCTTCGAGGTACAGAGTTAAATATGCTAAGTTAAAATATATACGAGATATCTTATATATTTTGAAGCTATGATCTACAATAAAAATAAAATGTATTATTTTAGTTAATTTCATTTTCACGAGTATATAAGACTAAATGGAAAATTTAGTCAGTTTTGAAGTATATTTCCATAAAAGTACTATAATCATCATCTGAAACTGTTGCAACAAACGAAACTGATCATGACATTATA
>JAPMAG010000844.1:0-13725 GCA_036584685.1 Rhyacophila sp. Rhy_31_5 | reverse complement strand
TAAACTAAAGCATTGAACGAGAAAATATAAATACGCAATCGTATTAGAAATTGGTTTATTTTAGTGTTTATTTATTTTTTAATTTTTATCCGCATATATTATGAAATTTAACTGTTTTAAACAAAAGAAAATAATGCTTAAAAATTACGTCAGAACAGTTGGTCATTTGACATACCTTAAAATATGCCATAAAATACCTTTATCATTAATTCATTATATAGAAGTTGATTGGTATATAATTGGATATTATTTTTTTTTAAAGATTGTTTGATACTTTTGTTGACATTACAACGATCAGAATTTATTACTAATGAGCGCAACAGAACAGCTCTTTAGTGATTTTTTTTCATTAAAAAATATTTTATAGCTTATATAATGAAAAAAATTATTAATACTACATAATATATATTTTTAATAGTCATACCGTTATAAACATTCTTTAATCAATCATTTCACAAACTTCAAATCTTTTTATATGTTGCTGACATTTTCGCAAAGTTTCACTAATATACAATACACTACTCATTTATAGAAAAATGGCCGTAAAGCCTGTTGGGGCGTAGTGTGGGGGGGAACAAGTCTCAGTTGTAATTAATCATGTTACGTTCACAAAATGAACCCTTTCGCTTACTTGTAGCGAAAAGACTCCGTCACACTGCTTTTTTGCTACAAAGTATTTCAAAATATTTGTTGAGCCTAATTTTTGAAAAAATGTGCGAAAAGTTTTTAACACTTATATAATATTTTTTATCATACTATAAGTATTAATTTTAATTTCAAAAACCGTTCATCTACTTTCAAACAAAATTCTATACGTGCTTGAAATACAATATATTTTTTTTCATTAAAGATAAAAAAACAATTTTTACCATGGTAAAAAAATATTAAACTATTCTCTGGTTATATACAATGCATATACGTATGTTTATTATATTTGTTTTTTAAAAACTGCATACCTTCATATAAATAAACTATTCATTATTTTATAAAAATAATAGATTCTAAATGATTTCATTTATATTTCATTATATAAATGTTTAAAATCAAAAAAAATATGTTATTTATATTTTTTACGACTTACGAAACATAAAGAACTTTATACGAATTGAATTATTATAAGAAAATCTTCTAAGTTGGAAAAAGCTTTGGATGAATTTAATATTAACCATTTTAATTATTTTTTTTAACCATATCCGCTTCGGAATAAATCATACGTACCTTCAAAGTGTAAGAATCGTTTCGACAGATTTTTTGATTTTTGACGAGTAATATTTGTTAGTTATTTGCTATAATTAATACATAATACCAATTTGCTCCATATTTTAGTTTCAAACACACATGAAATTATTATTGCAGTTTTTACCAGCTACGCGATTTGAACCCTAGACCCTCAGTTTGTGAGTCGAATGCTCTACCCACGCACCTACAATGACTTTAATTTAACGCATTTTAATTTGTATTTCTATTTGCTTTACGCATTTATTCTATACATTTAAATATATAACGGTATGTCATTGAATTTTAATTCTTTTATTTTTCTATGAAAATTATTTTGAGCATTTCAACGGAAAAAGTATTTTTATATATGTTTAATGTATATTTAATTGAGGTTTTAATAAAGATAAAATGACATTACATATTTAAATACCTAAAAAATAACCACGAAAAATACAATAAACATTCAAACATAATATATTTTTAACCTTTGTGAATATTTTTTCGTATAATAAAATACGGGAAAAATGTTATCCTGACTTAAAATTTTGAAATATTTTCATCTTTTAACAAAGTAAATATTGCATTGTTTTTTTGACATCTCGGTTGAGATAAAAATTCCCTCGTGAGACACTAGACTAATAATTCTCATTTTTTTCTCAGTCGCGCTAAGTCGTTGTCGTTTTTTTCCAAATTTTTTGTAGGCAAATTTATTGGATGATGGATGTGGACGGTGGCTCCACCCGCTTCTTTGAAAGCTTTCTCCATTAGACAACTTCCGCCATTACGAATGCCTATACCTTGCTTGCGAACATTATCGTGTGCCTATGATAATCAGTGAATGATTACTACAGTGGCATATCTTTTCGTTATTTTAAATGTACGTTACTAAACAAGACTAATATACCTTAAAATATGCATCAAAATAATGTATTATGTTCATATAAAACTTCAAGTGAAGTAATATTATTAGCAACTGGCAACAACAATTGGCATTATTAACAACAAAATTTCTTTTAAAAAAACTAAAAATCATTTCAATTCAACACACAATAACCATTGAAAATATTGTATTTCATATAATATTCGTTTATTGCAACCGTCTATTACATTTCACATTTCATTATAATAACTTTGTCTTTGTAAACTGTACTTGTTAAACAAAGATGTAAAAATATATTATTTGATCAAAGGGGTGGGGCATAAATATAAGTAGAAAATTGGAAAAATACAACGCAATAAACGCGTAATTATTTAAGATATATTAACTTTGAATATAACTATTATTAGTCACTACCAACTGACGAAATAATATAGTTTTCTATTTTAGGCTTTTTAGTTGAGTATGATTAATTTTTGTTTAAAACATTTGCTCAAATATTTTTTTAAAAATGAAAGTTTATATTAAAATACGTAAAACTGTGTATTTATTTTAATAATGCAGCTTTTAAGAAAAAAAAATGTGAAAGATTTGGGGTATAGTTTAGGTTTGATATAAAAAAAAAATATCTCCACATTAGGCTAGTGGATAGCTATCTATCTTCTTAGATTTTTTTCAAATGTCTAAACATTTTTATTGTTGCGTGAACACAAACCCGAAACAGTTCAGCTAATAATTAACAATTTCCACTCGTAAAAAAACTGTCAAAACAATCTTTATAGTGTGGAGATCCATATGCTTTGTTTCAGAGAAAAAGTAAAAATTGCATTTTCATATTTAATGAAAACTAAAACAAGCCTTTTTACCACATAAAACAGAAGTCGTTTTTACTTTTGATGAAATATTTTAAAATATAGTTGAGTAAATTTAATCAATTACAAAAGATAGTAATCTAAATCATTCCATAAAATACTCAAGTCTTTCATGAAGTATCGAATCGATATTGGCTTATGATTCCGATGACGAATATCATATGTATTTTTAATTATAATTATTTTTCGTTTAAGCGGTATCACTAATTCCTTCAATTTTTACTAAAACAGAACCAAAAGATCATTCGTAATCCATTTAAAGTACCAATAACAGCAAACCCAAGAATAATGCAAAACTAAAAGCACTTCCATTTGTTTGGCAGCGAGATAATTTTCCGGGCTTCGTCGTAAGAATGGCTGGATTCGTACTCCGGAAATCATTACCACGGCTCATGCTGTACTATTCAACATTCAAAATGGCTCTATCCGAAAGAGATGAAAGGGAATTTTTTTACTCATTATTGTATTCCGACATGTCAACAAACTCTCCCCGCTCTGTTACATGTGTATTAAAATGGATTACGAAATTTGCGGTACGATTTTATTTTATTTAAAAATCTGACACATGATAAAATTTCATTTTCGTTTTGAAAAATATATCATATCCCATTAACTGCAACTATCAAATACACAATTCAAATAAAAACTTCAAAAAAAAGTTAACGCTTGGGCAAACTTTATTTATCTTGCCTTTTATAGATTACTCCATGTATGAGTATGACGCAAAGTTAGAATTAATTATTATATTTCAAACATAAAGAAATTCAGCCTATATAACTCTTATAAAAAAATCTTATAGAATTTATTGATTAAAGTTATTTTTTAAAATTAAACTAGGTATAGAATTGTGTTTTTAATACATTCTAATAGATACAGTTCATTAAACGATGTGCTCCAAAAAACATTTATTGAATATTTTTTTTTAAATAATTTTGATTTTACGTCTGTCACCCTCATAAGTGAGTGGATAGCATATCTGATGCTACACTATGTATAAAATGGCACTTTTTCACTTTGCCTGTTCAATGTCGTTTTGATGTTATATTAATATTATGTAATATTCGTTTCAAGTCCGGTTATAATATAATTAAGTATCTTGAATGAGCGTTTCAAGATAAACCACATTATATCGATATCTTAATGTTGCCAAAATTGATATAGCGTAGTTTTTACTTCCCGGTACAGATATATATTTTCGTTATTTATAATCAATAATTATTTGATTTTCAAAATTTTTTCATTATGACGTTCAGTTTCAATATCTGTTAACTGATTTAAAAATATATGAATATAGTTTTAACCTGTCCAGGAGTATGGATGCGCATATGCGTCCGCTCAAAGTTCGATTTGAAGAAGTATAGACGTATATTTACGTCAATAATAGACCAATAACATATTTTTATATTATTTATGCATCAACTAAACATTTTATATCAACAGTATTGCAAACATTAAAAAAAACAAATTTTAAAGTTAGTGGATAGGTTAATTTACATTTGAATATACAATTATTTCTTATTTCATTAAACTTACGTCACATATCAGAGTTTGTAGTGTATAAAAAAAAACTTGCTTAATCATTGTTCCACTTTGAAAGATAGTAATTAATCATTATATACACATTTTCATATAAAAGGCGTTTTTAAATCTGAATTATTTTTTTTGTTTTTTGTTGATTAAGAATGATTTCTCATGTCTCGTTGAAATATCTACGTTTTCAACACACTACGTGAGTGACGTCCTAAACTTTGCTCCGGTCCCATTCTGTTGTGAAAAGCGCAAAACGACGCTCCGTCGCGTGGAAAACTGAATACGGATAGTGTATTCCGTACTTCGTCCGCCATTTTCAGGATGCCCTCGCTTGTTTATTTATATCCGCGAAACAAATGAATGCCATTTTTTCAAATGTCAGAACAATCGTAACTTTGGTGGGTTGCAGTGCACACTGCAATAACAACTGCACGACATGAAAACAATCACGGCTAGTATAGGTCAACTCTATGCTAATCGGATTAACCCCTTCCGAAACTCGTATGTAAGAAATATTTAATGGGTTTCAAACAAAACACATACCTTCGATAAAATATGTTATCTGCGTCAAAACGTAGTTTTATTATGATCAAGTTATAAAATATGAACTTAGTCATTGTTTTAAATCTATCCTAACCAAATATTGTTATGCGCAAACTTAGCAAATTACTTCTTGTTTTATTTTAAATGTATTGACTTAGTTTTTAACTATGATGTCAATAATTTTAGCTGATGTCAATAATCATAATACAAACTATAAAATCTCAATAAAACGGATTAATATAGGCAAGAATACGTCTGATAATACTACATATATTTAAGCCATATCTATAGCTAAATTAAATATTTATATAAAAGTGCACAATCAAGATTGTTTTGATAGATTGTTGACAAACAGATTTGACAGACGAGTTATAATTGTCAGCTATTATCTCTACCAATCTGTTCAATGGCATGGCAAAAATCAAATAAAAAACCTGTACAATGATTAACGCTTACAGTATTTAAATCCGGAACTTTTGACTCGTTAGTAGGATTCACTATCCACTCACTTATAAAGGTGAAACCGTACATTTATAATACAAAACTATTTATTTAATGAAAAACACCATAGTACACCGATAATGTTGAACCAAATAAATTGAAATATGTTATAAAAATAATGACGGATATAAAAGATAATTTCACAATAAAATCTTGTAACTAAATATATAAGAGAAAACAAATATTTTTCCCCAAAAATATATATTATTACATGAAATATATGCATGTTGAATGTTGATAAATTATTCAAATATAAACATAATCTATTTTTAGAAGGTATATCTACTCGTAAATTCAACCGTTTTCTTCTTCAACCATGTCGATCTCCTTAAATAGACTATATGAACACTACATGTTACCTCCATGGGTCCTTTTTGCTGACCAGTACTCTTGTATCTTCTTATTTTATGCCGGCATTACGTAATTTTGCAAAATACGTCTTGCGGATGTTGAATCTGATTGACTTAAAGAAGAGATACGAGTATGCTCAGTTGAGATACGTTTCATGCATTGTCAGCACGCGGTCAAATAAAGTACATATTATATTTTATTTTCACATTTGAATTTTCGTTTAGTTATCACCTCACATAGTCGTACCGCTGCACCCCTTATTTTCAATTCTCCGTATGCGGTTATTTTGATGCTTCGCAAAGTGCTATGATTTACTTCTATAGACCAGGACTTTTAGTATGCAAGCATTAAATATGTAGTATTATATTTAATATTGATCGAGTATTGCGGTAATTTCTAAATATTTTGCAAGGAGTTGAAAGTTGTTCCACGAAGTTCTATTTGAATAACAAGCTATCTTTATAAAGTCACACCCTTTGTAGTATGGCGTTAATGCTCTATCTATATCAAACTACCAATGTCTGCATTGAAAAACCTAGTTTGCTTCAACCCTATAATAAAGCAAATGTAAAAGAAATGAAATGCTTATATTAGCGATTTTTTTAAATTTAAATACAAGAAACATTCAATTTATATTTTTTTTCCAATTTTTACTTTAAACCGATTATAGTATTTGTTTTATCTAAAATTCATAATAAAGAAGTTTCATTGTATGTACTCAAAACAAATGTTAAATTCTTCTTAAATAGCTTTCTCACATTGCAAAATAGAAAAATGTATTATTAATTATGTTTCTATAGCTTTACAAATTAATTACACCACCATTAATTATTTATCTAATAAAAAAAGATTTATATACATTTTTCAAATATACACGTTTAAGTTTTGAACTTTAAGATATAATCAAATTTTCTCAAAATATTTTCATTTATATAAATATATATTTACGCTAAAAGTATGTATTTATTTGTAAAAGTCGGTCGTGAAATTTATAATTTGGACATTTCTCTCTAGAGATTTGAAAATCACCATTTTGAATATCGCCCCATCTTGGAAAAAGTTTTTTTTTCTTACAATATTTATTTTTTATTCAATCGACTTGTAAAATTGTAACAAAGTCAAGATGATGAATCAGGAAATATCTTGACATATTTAAATTTTCTAATGCCTTGTACAAACTTCTAAAATATATTTAATTTATTTGAATATAAAACTATCGTATATTAATATGTTATTACTATTAACGGAGTATTTTTCTACAAAGAGAAACTTTATGTTTGTTTATTATATGAAAAACTTCTTTCATCAATTTATCTGCAAAAAAATATTTTTATTCGAATTGTAACAGACATCGTAAAGCTTTTTTACCTCATTTTTAATTGTCTAAATGTGCATTCAAAAATATACCCTTGTCCAATTATTTTTTTTTCAAAGCTTTTTCCAGATTGAAATTCTGGATCGTATAGTATTTTTGAGAACAATTACCATTTATTCGTAAAAACTCAAAATAAAAGTCTTTTGAATCAAAGAAATAATTATTCTGACAAGACAATAGGTTTCGTCGTTCTATGTGATTCCTTATTCAGTGATTTGCAACCATATTGGTCCTATGTATAAGTGAATAATTACATTTATCCGTAGTATATTTAGATAAATGAAAATTGTATTGGATGATTTTTAGCACTGCGTCAATGATGAAATTTAATTGTGTATATTTTGTAATCAAAGAGAACGTTAAATACGTTATTAAATTTTTGCTCGTAACTCGGGATTAAACTCATCAACTTTTACATGAGCTGTCATTTGGATATTGAAAGTAATATATTTAATAAAACCATTATACTAACTTATATATATTTCCATAGTATAAAAAAATGGTCAGTATTATATCCTCTATCACTGATTCAAATTAAACATTTATAACATGACATGTGATTTAAAAAAAACATGAATATTTTACAAACAGTATGAATAGTATCCTATTTTTATAAGTATTTTCGTTGACAATTGGCTCAAATAGCATAGCTTTAACCATAATAGTTAACAAATAAAAATACATTGGCCATATTACATAAAAAAATATAACATATGTTTTTTTTATATTTAAATAAAAAGAAAAAGTTTCATTTTTTCTTCTTGTATTTGTAAAACAATAAAATTTATCAATTTTATTACGTTATACATGTTAAGTTTTCCTTTACTAATCCAGAGACTCAGAGATTAGTCGCATCTCCGGAAAGCTTTTTGTACAGATGATAAATAGACAGAGCAGTCTAATGAAAGTGTCTCATTTTAAATTAATAAAATATAATGTTATGAAATCGAGTCGTTGCGGTTTAAGAGTAGTCTTGGAAGTATGTGAATATTAAATTGGACGCCATTTAAATGTAAAAAAGCATCACGGTTGAAACTTCTTCTTACATAATATACAACCATTAATTTGATGAACTCCTAACTTAGTTTATGCAAAAAGGATTAATTATCACGTAACAAATTTAACAGGAGGCACAAAAAACGTTTTTCAGTGATTTTTAGTCAAAGTCATATTAACACACACTTGAAATGCATGATGGCCAATGAATTAGTGTTTTATTTTCCCGCTTCGATAATTAAAAAAGCTATTAAAGTAAAATCTGAAGGTTAATGCTTTTTTCCTTTCCACACAAAATTAGTAGGTCGTTGTTTTTTTTTTCAAAATCTAAAGCTAAATTTCGAAAATAATTAAACATTTTTGGGTTAATTCTTTTTGACAGAATATGTATTCAGTTGTGTACATTATGATTATCAAATAATAGCACTTTTTAAAAAACGTAAGTGGGTAAGTCGTTTTGTCTAAGCAGGGTCGATATGTTTAATAAATGTCATAACATATCAATTTTATAATAAAGTTTTTTTCAAATATATAAATAATGTGGCATTAATTATTTTTTAGGCTATGACTGTGACTTTGATTAAATAAAATAACAATTTAAAATTATTTTTAAAACCCAATAAAAATATGTATTTTATCAAAATCTTCATGTTAACATTTTATGGTCGTATATTTCATAAAACCATAACAAAGTTGATTATAATTAATACAACAAAGAACTTGGATTTTATCAAAGTCAAACTTAAATGTAACGCAATAGAATGATGAAAATATTTTAAAAGTCACGTTTCGATGTACATATTTAAATTATAAATACATTTTTAATAATGACTAAAGCTATTGTAATTTATTTTTTGACAAAAATAATTGAGAATAGCTCAGTATGGAAGAATAATGTTCAGTACAGTATTTATTTAATACAATTTTATAAATTATAATTGATTTCACAAAATAACTATTATGTTTTAAGTAAAAAAAATGACAAATTACGATTTGCAACCCAAAACGAGAATACAATTTATCGGTCGCTTACGGTGTAGTAGCAAACGATTGTCCGGTATTTGTCCGTGGATTCAATCCTTTAGCTACTCAAAACAAATGTTGTACCCAAAAAAAATTGACTAAATAAACTATTCACAAACAATAATTTGTCGCCCTCGCAGATGACTTATTGAGTAGTTGGCAAAAATTACACTGGTATTTTCAAGTGAATTTGGAACCAGGACATGAACCAAATTGGTTGAGCTAATTAATAACTGATAATTATTACGCGTAAAAAATATCCATCAAAGAAATCTTCATATAGTAAAAATTCATTTACCTCGTGTCGGAGCGGATATGGTTAACAATAATAAACTCTCTCGGCTTTTGAAGAAGTATAATAATATATTCATTTATTTTCTAACTATTTTAATGTTTTTTTTTAAAGAAAGTATACAATTTTTTAAAGTGTATAGATTGATTCAAATTTTGTTTTTATTTTTATTATTACGACCAATAAGATACAAGTCTTTATGATAAACAATTTTTTGTGAAATATTTATTTTCAACCTGCTATCGATATTCATAAGCAAATAATTATTGTTTACTGCGCCACTGAAAACATCTCGTTTATTTTTTTGTAGTACACGTATATTATACGCATATTATTTAATGACTCTTGATAATCAAACAAGTTCTTTTTCTTTGGTCTACCTTATATATTATTTTATATTATGTTTACCGGAAATATTATATTAGATTCTTTTATACAATCATTTAGAAAGTTTTTTTATTTGACTTTTAGCTGTATAAATAATTAGTGTATTTTTAATAAACCGTATGTTTTTTCATGATTGACAAATTTCTGTTCTGAATTTATTTGTATACGGCTGCGTATAATAGATAAAAAAAAACCTGATAACTGTCGTTTACCTTTGCATAATATCTGACTTGAGGTGAATTGTAGAAAAACTCAAAAGAATACAAAAATATATACTACAAAGGAAGAGGAGTACGGAAACAAAGGGCCTCCAGCTTTGGACCTAGCGTCATGAGCGACCAGGTATGTCGCATTATGGAAATTAAATTATGATAAATGCAAGAGACCGCGTAAATAGATTATAAACTCATTCAAAGGGCTTTACTTTTTTTAGCTGCCAGGAATTCCCCCTCGTTTCCCGCTGTGATGAAGAATGGGGTAGGTAGGGAAGCGAGGAGATGACCGTCGGAACACCTGATACCCCAGCTGAAAATTCCGGCATAAGAAAGTAATTGAACGCAGCGCGCATAACTTTTAAGTGAGTTATATCATTAGAACCAGAATGAATGGTTGAATTAAGAACTTAAAAAAGTCTTTTCCCTGAAAAATTTAAAACACTTATTTATTTATATTGTTTTTAAGAGAATCATAACCTATTGTTTAATTGGTATTTAGCAGCAAATATATGTAAAATCACGTTTAATACGATTATCGCAAGTATTATAACTATCTAAGAAGTCGATATTTAGATATTTGTACTCGTAAAATTGAAGATTCTTCAGCGTATAAATAATTATAAGTAGGTACTAATTTTCAATATTTTGCCACAAATGAAAAATGAAAAATAATTATTAATATTGTTGAAAATAAATTCACAATTTCCATCATTTAAAAAAAAAACAAATAGTAAAATGTTATGTCCTACGATTTATTAGGTGCAGTCTGTTTTAAAATATTTAATTTCTAATTTGTGTGTTTACAAAGTGTGTACTTATTTATGAAAACGTTTATAATATTTTAACACGATCTTTACAGACATACACTGTGACCTACTCAGTGATATAACAGATTTTAGGCCCTCATATAAATACGACGGAAAGACTTTTCAGCCCAATTACCCATAAGTTTTCATTTATAAAAAAAAACGAAACACATCTCAAACTGTAATCTTTTTTAGCAGATTGATACGTAATCGACTCATTATATATTTTCACAATATAAAAAAGGACCCTCCTTTCATCCTATGCTTTCGTGCAATTTTTTTTAAACTTATAGACATACTAATGTCTAGTGAGTTAGGGCCTCCTTATAATCTAAGTCGTAATACTTTGAGTGGCTTTGCTATAAAGTAACTACATAACTGGACCTGATACAAGTATATAAAATTTGGTAAAAATGATAATTTATTTCTCATCTGTGCAAATAAAAAAATGTTATGTTAAAATTTAACGTATTTTTCTAAAAATATATTAAAATATCAAAACTTATACCCAACCCAAACTTCTTTTACTATAAATCATAACATTCACGTTTAATATGATATATTTAGACAGATAAGTGAATTGTTCTTGAAGTGAGTAGATAGCGCATCCAACTCATAAATCAATAGTCACGGGTTAGAGGCCTATGCTGGTTGAGAAAAAATTCTAATCTTATTCATTTGTATTATGGCCAGGATACAAACCCGAAACGATTGAGCTAATAATTGACAATTATTACTAGTAAAAAAAAGTCAAAAATAATCTTCACATTGTGGAGATCCATACGCTTCATTTTGGAGCAGATATCTTTAAAAGAAGAAATGAATTTGCTATCGTTAAAAATTTTAATTGTGCACAGATAAAATTTTAAAAGTAATTATTGCATTTTTTCTTTAAGAGCCTTGAAATTGAATCTTAATATGCAATATTATCGTAGTGACCATCGAATACAATAATGGCATAGTGACCAAAATGGACATATGTATCAAAAATTGTATCAAACCTTTCTTCTTTATTCCATATGACACGGTGTAAAAGAAGTTCTCTTTCAATGATTTATGTAGCGGTTGTGATATAAAATTTGACATTTACTGATTCAAAGCAAACAAATAGAAGATTTTTGATATTTCACGTCAACGAAAAGTGATAATTAATATGTAGCTAGTTTATATTTAAACAAAAAAGTTGGTACATTGAATATGCATATACTTGTAGTATACTCGTATGTGTTTATTTTTATTGTTATGGGCTTTGAAACAATAAAAACTTCTCAAATATTTCGTTAGAATATATTTTAATTAACTTATTTATAAAATAAATTTCATCATACCTTTCTCATCTCAAAAGACAATTTAATCTTGATTCTATTATTGGTATGTATCAATAATATTTTAAACATTGATAAAATTGGTTGATTGATTCAATTATTCACCAATAGTTATTAATAATTTATACCATATTAGTTATACATACGAATATATTGTGAGTATAATAATAATATCTGATAAAGGTCGTCCATAAACCACGTAACATTTTTTCTTACTTTTTTTACCCTTCCCCTCTCTTAAAAGTTACGTAACTTTCCACATTAACCGAATAAGTGCCATAAACGAGTTAACTCGCACAACTTGCACGCACAACGTAATTTGCTAGGCAAATTTGGATATTTCAGATGATTTAAAATAAAATATATGACTGTAATATGGTCATTTAAAGTATTTATTTAATATACTTTTAAAATACATATTTAGGTTATATTTTTGCTTAAAAATTCATAGATTACTAGGTTTGTGACATTATGTCTGGCACAGAAAAGGTTAAATAGGAATGCAATTTATCACCTCCTGTCCAATTTTTTGAGAGGGTAAAGTGTTACGTTACAGTCAAAATTAACCCACTCTCTCCCTTGTAACGCCATGTAAACGTTAGTGGGCACCCCTCCCTCTCTCTCAAAAGCGTTATGTGGTTTATGGACGACCCCTTAGTTCAGTGGGATATTCTATACGAATCGTTGCCAAAAACAAACCCAACGGCGAGATAGCTGCAAAAGATTTTTTTATTAGTTCCAAATAGGGACGACACATGTCTCTCTACATACGGAAGTCAGTTTGGGTCAAATACGAAACACCTGCGGCTAAAGACGGCTTTTAAATCCAATTCATTTCACCCTCATCTTCAGACTCTGCGCGCGGAAAGTTTTTCCCGTCCTGACGTAATGAAGTTATGCCGCAGACATAAATCAAACAATGAAACGTTTCGGGAGATAAAGAAAGTCTATTACATCAAAAACTTTGCCGTTTAAGAGTTATGTATAACATTTTTCCATTCGTTTTTGCCTGAATAAAAAAGCTGCGCCTGTTTTAAAGTGACGTTTTTTCCAAGGTGAGTGTTTTTTATATAATACATTATTATATTTTAGTAACTTACTTAGTATTTTAAACAAAAAATAGTTATAAAACTATCTTTTATACCAAAATTGTAACTTTCAATTAAATTAGTGATAAAACTCGCCATCAGATTTTCAGAATTCAGAATTCGTGCTTAAATGCATCATTTACTTACTTAAAATTTTGGTGTGGTGGTGTTTTAATCATTTAATTTAAAGAGACAGGGTGATTAACCATATGCTCCTGAGGCTTGGTCCACAAGGTTTCTAATAATCGGCTCAACTAGGTTTGTCTGTCGCGATTTCCTTCCCTTAGCCAGGTGTTACCAGTTTTGAGGCGCCGGTCGTTCGCCTT
>JAPMAG010000840.1:0-13729 GCA_036584685.1 Rhyacophila sp. Rhy_31_5 | reverse complement strand
TGATAGGCGTGCGCGCTACCAACTAGTCTAATGGGGACGACATTCAAATTAACAATTGCTTAAATTAACACTACTGAACGACGCATAAATTTCATGATATTTTTTAACTCAGTCCATTAATATGTTAATGTTAGTGTTTACTCCAAAGAAAAAAGGATAGGCTTTGAGAACCAACACAATCACCCAACATTTTTTGCAGAAAATTTTTTTAATGATCATGAATGTAAGCACTCTTAATATTATTTTTGTAATTATAAATTATTTACTAAATTGCCTGGTGTCAATATTGAACAAAAAAACGTAAATTTTTAATAATTATTTTGCTTAACAGGTATCTTTACTCTATGAACAAAAATATATCGGAAAAAAATACCATTTTTTAAAACTTTTCATAGGATGTAATTATTTATACTGAAATTTTATTATATTCAAGTTATTTTCACTATTTTTTTAACCTTGTCCGCATCGAAAAGATGCATATGAATCTCCACAATGTGAAGATTGTTTTAACAGTTTTTTTCACGAGTAAGAATTGTCAATTAGTAGCTCAACAGTTTAGGGGTTGTGTCCTGGCTACAATACAAATGAATAAACATTTGTACAATTTTCGACCAGTACGGGCCTCGAACCCGTAACCCTCGGCTAGAAAAAGCATACATATGTAGATTATAAACTATTGTTTGTACTATCAATCACATTGTAATCATTCCCATATATATATCGAGCGTGTTTAGGTAAAAGGCAGTAACCATTACAGAAGAAATTTTACAGGAGGCAAAAAAAATGTGTTTTAATGATTTGTAGTCAAAGTCACATTAACACAAACTTGAAGTGCATGATGACCAATAATGTGGTGTTTTATTTTCCTGATCTGATAATTGAGAAAGTTATTGATGAAAAATCATTAACATTGACAGTTAATGCTTTTTTCTTTCCATGTAAACTTAGAAGATTGTTTATTTTTCAAAATCTAAAGCTGAATTTTAATAATAATTCGGCATTTTTGGCTTAATTTCTTTTTGACAGAACGTGTATTTAGTTGTATACATAGTGGTTCTCAAATAAAAGCACTTTTTAAAAAACTGAGGGTTACGCCCATTTACCTAAACAGGGTCGATATTATATTACAGCTTAATTTTCTCACGTCAAAATTTAGACCTTACGTAGATATATGTTTCAAACATAATTTAATTTTGTGTACAAAAAGATAATATACTCAATTTATTTTTTAATTAAAAATGGGACGCCTTGTACACTAGAACAAGACAAAACAACTGCGGTACGCATGGAAAAATGAAAGAGAAATTTAGTTTTGAGAATTGTTTGTACTATATTCATTTTGATTATGCACCGCATACAATTGCGTCAGCCAAAATGTTGATTTGTATGGGAAGAGGTGATAATGACATTCATCAGAGAATATTTGTTTCTGATGATGAAAAATTTTATGCAAATTGTAGGTTTTTTTTTTTGCCAGACTTACACGAGTGTATTATTTGCAAACACGGCTTGTCTTATTGCAAAGTGCAAAAAATAGTTGCATATAATAAATACTGTATAAGTAAAAAATGAAGTATGCTGTTTTATTGGGTATTGTGTTGTTATATTAAATATATTTTAAGATGTATTTTTCTTCATAAATGTATATAATAATTAATTATTAAAAGTGTCTAGTAATTTGGGATGTGTTTTTAAATAGTACTCTTCTATATAAAATATTTAATATTAAAAAGATGTTTTCCTTAAAATAAAGATATATAATACTAATGTTTGTGCAACATAAAAAATAATCTTGAATTTCTCTGCGTTAATAATTATTTTTACGACTTCTGATGTTTGATCTTAAGCAGTTGATGAAGCGTTTAATGGGATCATATTTATCATAATTTGAAATGAATAAGCGTTAGTTCTACATCTTTTTTGAATCATCACAGTTACGTAAATATTATGCAAAAGGAAATCGGTGAAAAAGATGTATTTGTTAATCATATACTTTTCATTATAGACCTGATAGCCATTCAAGCAAAACATTCTTTAAAGCTTAGTTAATTAAGCTAGCGTCAAACAATTTGAAACTTTTGACAGCTGTTGATTCGTTGTATGAAAAGTTCACCATACAAACTACATTTACGATATAATCAACCACAAAACGTTGTTTTCACCCAATGCCAGCCACTATACTATGTTTTCTGTAGACCGCATATTTAAAACATACTATTTTCACCTGTTTTCATCACTTTATTTGGTAATTTATGACGAGCTTAAAATTTCCCGCTCTTTAACTATAGAACTTATTTTGATTAATTTTATAAAAGGCAAATATATAAGTTTTTGACATAATTTTCTTTACTTTAATTAACGTTTAAAGCTTATTTACATCCCATGAGTTGTTTTCACTTTTGCAACAGTGGCGAGTCTTTGTCTTTATCAAACAATGTTGAAGGAACCAAACATGTTAATGTTCAATAATGCAAAATCAAAATTGAAATGGTAATTTTTCAACACCTCTTACTGGAAGTTTTACAGACCTTCAATAAATGGGTAAATGTATGGAGATGTGTATAATTATGCAAGATGAAAGTGTTTTTAGATATTCATCATGATTTAAACCAGTGGTATCGTGAAAAAAAATTTGTGGGTCGCCAAATTGAAAAAAATGTATCTAGGGTCTATCTAGGGATAGCAACAAAATTTTACACAAAATGGTGCATCGGAAGTGAAAATAGTAACACCACTGCTTAAAACCAAAGTTTTACACTTTGGCTATTCAATAAGTATTTCACTTTAATGAGTACTGATGATTTGAACATTTTTTGTTCGTGTTTTTATACTGAAAAATACCTAAAACCTTAATAAAATAATGCTGTTAACTGATTTAAATATAAATAGAGTGCTAATATTCCTGTATTTATTATCGTACTTGCAGTGCGGTTATCATATATTTTGGTAATTGACTACTTTTTATATTATCACTTGCAATTAAATATTATATGTTTTTAGAAAATATGGGAATATTAGATACAAAATAAATATGGCAGTAAAGTATAATCGGAAATCATCCAATCATCAAGGTGTTCGCAGTAATCATAAAATATTCCGATACACGCAGTAAACATGGCTAAAGAAGATTAAAACCACGCGTTCGATTCCAATGTGAATTAAGTGATGGGAAACATCACATGGATTTATATTATCTCTTATAAATAGACATTCAAAGTTAATGATAGACATCGGTAAATTAGCGCGTATTGCAGTAGTTCAATATGCGTGCGTGTTTGGTTCTCATCTCGCAAATCGCGATTGCTCTCATTGATTTAACCCGTTAGCTTACAACTTGTAATCATTATGTCCATTCTGCATACTTGATATACGGAAAATTTTATTGATGATTGATTTTATATTCAAACAATTACTTAGTTATACTATCAATCTTAGTTATATTACACTATCGATCGTTAGTAAAAAGGTATTATGTTGTAATGTAATAAAAACACAGTTTTTAAACTTTTAAGGTATATTAAAAATATCACGACAGACGAGGCAGTTTTGATTTAAGAATATATTTTATTCCAGTATAAAAAAAACATGATGTCAATTTCAATATGTATATAAGTTTTTATTTTCATTTTAATATAATATGATAAGCTATAGGAAGGAAACACTGTCGTCATTATTAAAGCCTTCATTATTAGCTTTCGTTTTTATTTTTAGTATTATCTTTAAAATCATTCGTTAAGGTTAACTTAAGAATCTTTGAAGTTATTTGAAATACAGTGGTTAGATACGAGTATCTTAGTTTATTAAATTATATTATATTAAAAAGCAAATAGAATTTTTTATTTTATACAATAATTTTATTTAAAAAAAACCATTAATGAAAAGCGTTGCTACATTCAAATACGAGCTACACCACAAAAAATATTTACAAGGCTTTTTTTAACTATTACAGTTTTAGTAGTAAATAAATGGCTTACAAGAATTAATGTTTTAAAACTTATCTTTTGTTTATTTTTCAGAGAGTAAAAAAGAAGATCAATTAAGTATCTTAATTTTAGTATTTTTTTACATTTTATTAAAGTAATAATCTAAAAGATGTTGGGACTCAGAGAAGCGAATCACGTTTTGCGATGGTTCTTGAAGGATTTCCGATGGATCACAGAAATAACGAACCGGCAACATTACTAGTGTTTTAGAAAACCTCGTTCTACGAGACTAGGAGTAGATAGAGAGCTAAAAACATATACTCGTACGTTTAGAATATAGTTGTGTTGTCAGTCTTGTTTCTAAATGGATCGTAGCGCTATAGCGTCATCATCAGTGCTATTTACACAATTCGAAAGTTAAGCATATTATATTGTTTTAGTTTTTCATTAAAAGCATTTTTTAAATTTTAAAATCATTTAGAATATATTTTGTCACAAAAATACCAAAACAAATATTATATTTAAAAAGTAGTTTTATTTTATTCTTACTTATCATGCAACATAAGTGACAGCGGCATCTTAGTAGCATCACATGAGTAGGTCGTTAGCGCTTAACTGGTTAACTACATATCTTGTGCAGGCCTTATGTAAATTCAGTGTCAGCATTTAAATAATTATTTCATTGCATCTATAACGAATGTACTGCGAGTAAAATAAAACCAGCCTCGGCAATTTGCCTGGAGGATATCTACGACGTTTTATTGTGTATTAATAAAGCCTTTTTTGTGAAGTTTAAGTGTTATATTGATTTATGCATAAAATTCAAACGAATGGAACTGTTAAGTTAATAAAACAAAATAATTGCTTTATTACATGTGATTTATTGAAATGTCAGTATATGAACATCGTTTTCGAAAGAGAAAGTCGAAAGATTCGTAAATTTCATAGGTCGGTAGAGTTCAATATTTTAATTACCCTTATGGAAAAATGTGACATATATGTCCCACTTCTGTCAAGCTCGAATTTGAATTATGCATTATTGCAAATAGCTGTCAACAATTTGCTATATTTTATATTTAGATATATTTTTATACATACTTTAATTTTCTACGTATTTTGTTATAACATTACTTACTTGCATAAAGCCGTACAGTCTAAATACAAGCAATAAACTGTCAGAGCTATATCGGAACACATTATTATAAAATGTTGAATACATATTCTTCACAAATTCAAAAAAAAATAGTTTATTTTATAGTCATGAAAATATTAGGAAAACTTAATAGAACTAATATCAATTCATTTCAATGTTTTGCATAGCATGTTAGTACTCGTACTCGTACGCCGTTTTGTGTAAAAACTTTGATTAATTTCTATAATAAATCTTATGCGGCACGGTCACTCAACTGCAATCAGACAGAAAAGCATAGAAAATGAATGCTAAGAAAGACAATCATCCAGATGCCCTTATTTCTATCAGCATGTCAGCAGTCCATAACTGATGATTTGTAGCCTTAGCCGTAAACAAACCACGAAAAATATTCAAGAAAGTCTCTGTTTCCTTTAAAGTTCTACTAAATATATATGTTTCCTAAAAATAGTTCATCTATATTGTTATGTACGATTTAAGTGATTGCATGATCTAACATTATAATGAAATTATTTACATTTTAGACGAAGGCATCAATAGATTTGAGTCATTAATTAAGTAGGTGTAATTAAATCCAATGAAAGCTTTGCTTAATTATGATTATCCATTTAATTAATGATTATGATAAATGAAATCAACCAAAATGACAGACGATTAAGAACTCTTATTGCTAGTAGTAATTTAAGAAATAATTATATTGATATGACGCTTTAGTTTGCTTAGGTCCATAACTGATTAAACAATTAACATCCAAGTATTCTTCCGATTTACGCTTTAGCTTTCTGCGTTCCTCGTAACACATGTCCTGAATTCTTGTTGGAGCTGTTTTAAATATTTAAAATGAGACAAATTTTCTCAAGTATGATATTTGAAAAGTTAGTAATAAGATATCTACGTCCATCTGGATCTTGGTATGATGTTTAAGAAGTAGCATTTGTATTTAATTTACCCAATGATATGCGTTATTCTAAACTACACTCGCAATGACTTTTCTTTCTATTTGAAAGCTGCTATGAAAAATTTATTGTTCACAAAAGACGGTAATATTTGCATGTACATCTCATTTTAGTATACTTACTTCGTGTTGATATTTTATATTATTTTGTAAAAAAAAACTATATTTCAAAAGAATTAACATATTGCAACATGAAATTCAACTGGTCTACATACAAAATGACTGATTGTTATAGATATATATTAATTAGTATTTAAAAGTTTTTTATACTTTTCTGCAAATAATATTCTAAAAAATGAGCTTTGTTTGCAAATAATGGTCACATATAAGCCCATAACCATATTAAGCTTGAAATATATGTTTTTTTTTTGTTAAATATAATTTAATTCTTTTTTCCAAAATAATTGTAGCGCCCTATAAACCAATCATTAGATGTGATATGTAATATGGTTTATGATTACAGGCTTACTCACAAATTGAGCAAATCATTTTTTTCAATAATTAATGACGCCAAATTATTACGATAAAATTGAAAACATAATAATCTAATACTGAACAGAAAAAAAGCGAAGGTCTTTGAATGCGTTAGCAGTGCTCCATTAGCTAGAAGTAATTGATACAAATTTGGATCGTGTGAACTCACATTTGGTTCGAATCACTTTCGTGTGTTGGTTGGTTCCATGGATTTAACAACTGGAACCAAATAGTTAATCGTGGACCAATTGTTCCCGGGTGATTATCGCATTAGGCGGCGCGCTCTGCTCGATCTTCATTCGAAGAATCCCACTGCATGATGATGCGTAATGAGGCCACATACGACTCTGTCAATGTCACGGACCTCGACGGAAGGCAGTTTGATGTCGCGGTGTTATTAATTTCGTATACAGTTTCTGTCAATCATTAGTCATCATAAACGTCTTGAAACATTCGTAGATGCATTTGATTTTTTGTTAGTGAATCTAAGATATTCATTAACGAAACAATTGTAATATATTTAAAATACATAGTATGCCATTCTGGTTTTTCCACCCTCATATGTGAGTGGATAGAGCATCCGACTTATGAGCCGAGCTTCTAGGCCTTAAATCCAGTAGCTGGCAAAAATTGCAATTTTTTTTCACGTAGAATTTAAACAAGAAAATGAACCAAATAAGTTGAGCTAATAACTGACAATTATTACTTGTCTTCGTTTTGAACCAAATATTGTTAATAGAAGAAAGGAAAAAATACAGTATTTGGTCATATTTCATTACTACAAAGCAATTATTCGTTATTCATAAGGGGTCGTTCATAAACTACGTAACTCTCTTGAGAGGGAGAGAAGGGTGATCACCACCGTCTATATGGTATTGCAAGGGCGAGGGTAAGGTTATTTATTATTGTTACGTAACAATTTTCTCTCTCAAAAAGTGGATAGGAGTTATTGTAAATTTCATTCCTATTTAATGTGGAAAGTGGTGTAACCTGTCAGAATGAGGGGGAGGGCTAAAAAACGTTACCTGATTTATAGACAATCCCTAAGAATATCCATAAAATATGGATCTTAAACCACCATTCAATATGGAGATCGGATACAAAAATCTATCTTTGTCATTTTGAATAAATCGGTTTTTTTTAAGTTTTGAATAATCTGAACTAAATTATCTTACGCTATAGATTTTTGATATCGTTTTTTGTTTAATACGATATTTGGTTAAAAATTTGTAACATTATATGTATTTATAATAATTCCAAACGAAAAATATGTTACTTTTTTAATCTAATTACTTTGACAATTGTTTTTTAAATAGAATTATTCTAATATATGTTTATTTTTCTAATTATGTTTACTATCTAGTGGAAAGTCATTATTTTGAAATAATATCGATACGTATTTTTTATACATATATATTTTTTCAGAAAATATAATATATTTTTAAAAAAATGAAACCGGTTTCTTATGTTACAAAAATTTTAATTAACTCTTTCAATTTTCATTTTCATCGTCTTATAGTACATATGCGACACCCCTAATGTTTTTTAAAAACTGTTCCAAGTATTTTTCAAAATCTCTGACTTACCTAAAATGATTGAAGTAATAATTAACAATTTGTAGAAAAATAAAATATAAGATATATATCAGTACTTTAGAACTGAACTATATTAACCCACATCACATATCCCAAACCACTCAGTAGAGCCATTTGTTTTTAAAAAAAAAAGTATTCTTTGATTCCAAAATCAAGATTAACTTAATATTCTTTAACACGGAATATGTGAGAAAATATTAGATATAGGAATACTATTAACGATGGAATAGAGGAGGCAAATATATGAAGTTTAATACAAAAAAGTAAATTTAAAAAATGTTGAGTTAATACAGTTCTGTTCTAAGGTACTGATATAAGAAGAAGAAAAATAAAATATTTTACTCAAATTAATAATTCTTACGCTCCATTTCAAAGAGTACTTTAAAAAGATAATATAACATATTATTGTTAAAAATCAAAATACTCGTAAGCAATACACAATGAATAGTAAATATGAACAAATGATGTAACTTACTTGACATACATTAATGTCGTTATAGTGATTGGGTATATGTAAAGTAAAAATGAGCTAACGCCGTTAAGAAGTCAACGAATTTATTACGCATTAAACGTAACATGACAGTAGCAAGTAGCTACATTGGTTTTGTTTTCTGAGCGCAGTTCATCTCCCATCGGTTCTTGTAGCGAAGTGCTTTTTACACGGCCAACATGCGGATGAATTTGGACCAACAATCATTTCTCGGCTTAATGGCGATATTAAATCAGCTGACCGGCGATATTCGCGAGGTTTTGGTTTATTTTTTGCCTTTATTTCCGATCTCCAGTTCGGTTAACATCGCTTAATGAGATAGCCCGACTGTTTGTTATGGGGCATTTATTATCGGTGATGTACACCGCAGACTCTTTCGGGTTTTCTTTTTGTCGTTTTCGAGTATAGTGTATTTACTGCTTTTATTCACAAAATTTCTTTTGTCATTCAGCTTTCGAAGCGTGCTTTTGTTTATTTAATTAAACCCATTTCTGATTCATTACTCGAGCATTTATTTTTTGAAAACTCATTTACATATTAATTACGTATCTAATTTAAATCACAAAGTGACGATATGCTTATTTTTTTAATTTAACTATGGTGTGCGTTTATATATCGACCCTGTTTAGGTAAAAAGGCGTAACCCTCCGTTTTTTGAAAAGTGTTTTTATTTAAAAATCATAATATACACAACTAAATACACGTTTTGACAAAAAGAATTAAGCCAAAAATACCAAATTTGAAACTTTGAAAAAAAAACGTTCGACTAAGTTTGTATGGAAAAGAAAAAAGCATCAATCGTCAATTTTAGTGATTTTTCTTTAATAACTTTCTTAATTATCAGACCAGTTTATTGGCCATGCATTGCAAGTTTGTCTTAATGTGACTGACTTTTTTTGTTGTGCCTTCTATAAAATTTGTTCTGTTATGGTTACTCCCATTCACTAAACACGATCGATATGTTATGCCCCTTTCTTACAAATTTTAATGAAAAATCAAATAGTTGTTTGACCTTTGAGCTATTCATAATTTAAATTTATTCAAACGCATTGATATGTGTGTAGTATATTGAAATTAAAACAAATTTCTACTTAGAGGTCGTGAATAAGGCACGTAACGCTCTTAAGGGGGAAGGAAAAGTAATCACCATCGCCTACATGACGTTACAAGGGGGATTAATTTTTATTATTACTACACATTTTTATTTCTTATTTCGTAAATTTCATTCCAATTTAATGTGAAAAGTTACGTCATCTTTGAAAGGTGGGAGGGGGGGGGAATCAAGCTGAATGTCTACATGGCGTTACGTGGAGGAAGGTAGAATAAAAAACGTAAAAAATAACGTTATGTGGATTATGGACGATCCCTTATTTCTTTAAAATAAATTAAACATTGTCTTGAATAAGTATTAATTTGTACATATGTATTTGTTTAAGTATACGTAAATATTTCATTAATTAATTTTGTATTATTTTAGTAATTAATTATTATTTTACAAATATTTTGAATACCAATTTATTTTTAAGGATGGCCAATAAAATTAATTAGTTTTGATATGTGCTCGTGTATATGTGTTTATTTATGAGGGTAACAAATTATTAATTGTCACTGGAGGCTAAATTATACTTAAATATATGCACATGTTTTCTTTGAAGATTCGATTCATGTCATGAGTCATATTGTAGTGAGAACAGTAACAAAACTGTTTCAATTCAATAAAACTATATTATAAATCATATAATAGGATCAATTTTATCGTTTATCTTATGGTCCATTTAGTATTTATTATTCACAACTTATAAAATATCCCGTTACATTTTTTCCATCGTCCATTGGCCGCGATTTTTATTACGCCAGGTACAGAACGTCATCATCACGTCAGACCTGACTATTCCCGTGGCGGGAGCCGTAATAACAATAAAGGAGCTTTCCAATATTAATTTTATGAAGAAATAATACGTATCATTTTCGTCCACTTATAAAAGTTTACGGTGTAAAAGCGCCAGAGAGAAAATCATTCCGTCATACGTAAACGAGGACATTTGTATTCCTCGCTGGCCGTGCGGAGTGATCCCTTCGAAATCTGAAACATGGCCAGTGTAACCAAAATAAGCTATTACCAATTGTTCTCACCATTTACGCATGAGGGAAGATGTGCTTTTAAATTTTGAATAATTATAGTAAAGCTTCCACGATATTTTTTGCGGTAAAAACTGTATTTTTTAATCGTTTCTATGTATTACTAAAATTAACCATTTTGAAATATTCATGTCGTGCTGGCATTAACTAAATAATTACAATGTTAATTTACAAATATATATTAAAGGCATTTTTGTCATTATAGATACAAAAATATACAAAAACACTTAATAAAAAAAATCAGAAGAATTTTTAGTTGAACATCTGAGCAAAACGTTTATATCTGTATTTATTTAATATTATCATCTTCCAATTTAGTGATCCGAGCATACAACTGTTTTTGAAAACAATAATTATTAACATATTTTTTTTTATCTGGATAACTTTCTATTTTTTATTAATTTATTACTCGGTATAAAAAAATACTAGTCTAATTTCCATTTTTTAATTACCGTATTTAGCGATTATAAGACGAACTAATCGTGGAAAATTTTACAGTCATAATGATTTCCGAAAGTAGTGGATAAGAGTAAGGGGTTGGTCACTTGATGCGGTCTGATAATGATACTGCCTATACTCCTAAAGTGGCTTGTTGGTTTCGAGCTTTGACGGCCGAACTGATTGAGTCGTCAGCATCACAAGAAGCATAGAACACCTCATACCACTGTATACAGAGTTACGATGTAAACTGCTACTCATTATTTCTTTTTCAAAACACTTACTTTAGCACACTGTGCATGCAGATACCATTCCGTGTGACTCCACTACGGGCAAGTTTAAAATTAAGCCGTGGGAAAGAAAAAGAACATTGCTTTCGTGAATGTTCAGGCAGGCGACCGTGCATAATCTTGGTTATGAGTACTGGTGGGTCAGTGATGGGTCGTTAAAAATCTGATAATGATACTGCTAAGGAAAGCAATGATCGTAAATAAACAATATACTTACTTTAAATGTTTAGTTTGTGATTCTATGGCTTTGTCTGATAAAATAAAATAAACTGAATATTTTATTTTTTTAATTATCGATGTATTAAAATAAGAGTTCGTAACAAAGTAAATGCAGTTGTTGTTACTCTTTAAATTTTCAAGATAATAAAACTATTTTATTTTTCAAATCACAATTTCTATAATACTTTTCGACCAATGCATATCTAATAATTTTTAGAGTATTTGTAACGATAAATTATTTATAGATTTTAATTGGTTGTAATAATTGTATAAAATCTTCTTTCGTAATAGCGAATTAAATCAAAACAGTTTCATTTCACTGGAATAATTAATTAATGACTAGAAATATAGAAAATTAGTTAAAAATACATATTTTTTATATAGTACATATCTACCTTGCTTAGGTAGAAAGTGCTTTTATTTAAAAATCACAATTTACATAACGAAATACACGTTCTGTCAAAAGGAATTAATCCAAAATTGCGGAATTATTATTGAAATTCAGCTTTAGATTTTGAAAAAAGAACGATCTACTAAGTTTGTATCGAAAGGAAAAAAGAATTAAACGTCAATTTTAATTATTTTTCTTTAATAACTTTCTTAATTATCAGACCAGAAAAATGAATCACCGATTTATTGGTCATCGTGCACTTTAACTTCGTATTAATGTGACTCATTAGAAAACGTTTTTTGTACCTCCTGTAAAATTTGTTATGTGAGAGTTACTCCCTTTTACCCAAACACGGTCGACATGTTAATTAAATAAATAGTCGCAATGGTTGCATTAGTTTTTTGACAATATTTATACTACTTGGGACATCTATTTCATAGCATTTACTAAAGTAACATTCTCCAGATGTCGACTGACGGATATAACATAAAGCACATGCCGCAGGACCAATGACCGGAACACAAGCGATGATCAAAAGTGGCTGTGAAAATGACGATATTTTTTTCCGGATAACCGATTATTTATTAGTTGTCTCCAATACGCATAAATGATATGCGATACTGGTCGAAGAGTTGGTAATAGTTTGTCAATTAAAATATCAGTTCTTGATTATTACTGAATATTAATATATTTTTACCAAGCTATATTGAATCGATTTGTTTATGTAATTGATACAATATTTCTATAGAGTTACGAATTTCATGAATGTTTATTATGACTGTAATATTATATTTTCGTGCCGTAGTTCGATTTTGACGTAAATATTATAATATACGATACATACTCGTACATTGTACCTTAGGCAATTTTTAATCCGTAGTATTAAGATATATGGGTAATATTTGTTACTATTAAATAACAATTACTTTTGTAACACTCTTCACGCATTCTTTCTTTAGAGGTTATAATTTAAATCAATTACGTGGATGATGATTATTGCGAAAATCAAATTTCACGATGCTGCATACATGTACATTGCACATAGGCCGTTTCGTCAAAAATTGCGTGTTAATTTCAATTCTTGTGGCCCAGGGGTGAAGTCGCTATAAACCTTTCACGATAGTGGCGTAATTGATTCGGCGTACGTACCCCCTTATTACGCGTAAACATAGACTTTACTTTATATCGAAATTTCAGCACACCTCGGACATGCGCGATGCGGCCGCAATACTCTGCGTGAATATGTACCAGTAGTCTAGAATGATACGGATAAACTGAGTTATGTCAGTATGTATTGCTTTTTTTCTCAAAACCACAAATCAAAAATTAACACATGTGGTGTTTTCGTAAATTACTATAGATCAAGTTACTGAATATATTGAATGATTTTAACAACTAGGTTTTTGTGGAAATACCATTTTTTTTTTATTGTTTTTATTTTCATATTTTTAATGGCTAGCATATCAATTTTCTCATTTAATACGTTCATAATATCGACATATTTTAAGTAGACAGGCGCAACCCTCAGTTTTTTAAAAGTGATTTTATTTGAGAATCATAATGTACACAATTAAATAGACGTTCTGTCAAAAGGAAGTAAGCCAAAAATTCCGAATTATTATCGAAATTCAGCTTTAGATTTTGAAACAAGAACGACCTGTTAAG
>JAPMAG010000839.1:0-11570 GCA_036584685.1 Rhyacophila sp. Rhy_31_5 | reverse complement strand
CAAAATTACCATTCAACATACTCGTAAGCGATTAAAATGAATACCCACATTTCACTACCCTTGGTTGACTCCCGCCATCTGCAATAATATCTGAAACAGTGTCGAACCTTAAAGACTCGCTAAAGCGAGGGGAGGTCAGATCGAGAAAGTTAATCACACAAACGTACAGAGCAACTACGCAAGAGGTGTTGGCACAATTTCTCGACATCAACATTCGAGATGCAATGTGTTTTTACAATAGCCTTTTGAGTATCAGCTACTTGGCGATTGCTACTCTCACTGTTTCTGCATTGAATATTGATTGAAAACCGTGGTGCGCGAACTGAACCTGCCACGCATATACTTGTTGTAATTTCCGTTATTATTTTATGTATTATTCAATTTATTTCATACAGTATATATAATCATCGATCCCATACAATCATTACTTTTTACAAATCATATATAGTATACTCGTATCATCAATCGAACTGTTAGACGATTCTACGAAGAAGAGTGATCAATATCAAAAACAAATCCTCTATAAATCAATCATTGTATCATTTATTTAAATCCATTATTTTTTTTACACTTTTCTTCAAATATTATGGACAGTACAAATTAGAGGTAAAACATACAACAAATCTTCAATCGTTGTGTAGTAATGGTAATTTAAACAGAACTTTGTCAACAACAAACAGATCGACAAATTTGGGAATTTGTCATGCATGTTTCGTTTAATTGTGCGACGCAAAATATATAGACTAATCGGGGAGGTCTTAGAATCGAACAAGATTTACGAGTAAGGGACATTTACCTAGTGCCAAAAAGGTGACGATACATCGCCTTTTCGTCATTTATCGTCAACAAACTTAACTTCAACGTTATTATCAATATTGAAATTTTTCATAAGAACAATACATCGTTTAAACTAGATAATCTTAAGATGTTTGATATAATTTGTTACAAATTTATGTGAAATGTACTCTTAATTGACGTTAAATAGAATTTTGTATCGGTTCCATTATTTTACTTACTTTAAAACTACAATTAAAAATTTGATTTATTTTCCAAGAATTCGTAATTGGTTGGGAGGCGGTTGAAAATGTTCTAAATAACGAGACTGGTCTTTATTTTTGAAAAAATATGTTGGAAATAAGTAAAAAAGTACATTTTTCATAGATGAATAGCGAAGACATTTTATCCAATGATCGAATCTTCCGTGGTACGGGTACGATCCGTATTGATACAGTATTTTTTTTAAATAAATTCTTACGGCGTTTTATATTTGCTGTATTCTCATATCGTCGCTTGAATTCTTGTTTCAATCGTATTCGCTCTGAATGTGAAATCAGGAGAAATGCAATCCAAACGGACCTAATCAAAAGAGGCCGGGCCGTAGTGGAGGTACTTAAATTGTCACGGCTGGGACTTACACCATACGAATGCAGAATTCCGCTCGTTTTGAATAATTTATCTATAGATGAATTAACGTAAACATCTTTTGGTTTCCTGGATATGAAAGTTTAATAACTTTTTTTATTTTCGGATATTGAAAAACATATTTTTAAATAAATTGATCGTAACTTCCATTTAATGTAGTTCATAAGCAGTAAAAAGTTATATACCAGGACAGATTAGTGTTCAACGATTATGAATCTTTTAGAAACAAGTCCTAATTGAATTAATATATACAATTACATATAATGTAGGTTACCATACTGTACCAGTATCATTTACCTTCCGAATAGACATTTGAACTTATTTTCTCAATTGGGCTCTGTGCACGTTATTCAAAAAAATGGATATGGTAGAACATCCTCGTTGAAAAGTCAAAAGACTTCAATAAAATATTTATATGTGTATATACCCATTACGATTTTAATTAAAATCAATAAAATATTTATATGTGTATATACCCATTACGATTTTAATTAAAATTTTAGATTGTTCGTATTAGCTTTAAAGTGTACGCTACATACATAAATACATTTATTTATTAGAAAAGCGACCATTCATTTATAAGATCATATACACACTAAGTTGATCAAATAGTAACATCGATGTTGTCTCCTTCAGAGTAGTTCGCGTGGAATATGGGTTGTTATTTACGATGTCACCGTTTTTTCCATTTTTCATAACTTCTTACGAACTTCTTTCCGATATAAATTCTTTACCGAAGGCCGTGTGTAACATTGTCACCAGTTCACTGCACTTAATTTTGTTTTTAACGCAAAAATTGAGACAAAATTCTCTGATCTGTCATTTTTAAAAATAAAAAATCGCAGAGCGTCACAAAAGTGCTATTCGCCAATTAGCTGTCAAACAAAAATTACACATTAAATATTGTCGAAACTGGACTCGTATGTCACATTCGCATAGTCGTCAACCCGAGAAAGAACAAAAACACAATTATTATACAATAGTAACATACCCTTGAAATTTGTCGTTTCAATCAAACCTCATATACGAGTACTTGTATGCGTTGTATTTTCCATTGAACTATGTGCTTATAAATTTAATAGTATCAAAAATTGTAATGATAACATATTCTCGTTTACATTATTTTTTTCAGCAACATATAGGTATTGTATATACTTTTAGTTTTTAAGACGGACTAATAAACGAAATACTTCATAATTTCGATTTGATTTATAAGTTTATTATCTGGTTACTTAAATCATCGCATGCTACAATATAATAATATCCTCACAGATTCTAGGTAACAAAATACTCTTACTTCTAACCGATATTAGGTCTCGGGGTAACGATGCGACGGATTTTGGCTTGGGTATACTCGTAGATTTAAGAAATGGAAAATAATGTTTAATTATTTTTAATATTTAGATATAGTTTGTATGGAATTTTCATTTAAAATTATAATACTAATGAATCCGGTAATGGGATGTTTTAATGATGACGTTAAATATTTTAAATCTTGTTTTGCAATAATTTTTATTTAAAATAGCATTATATCACTGTTTAAAATCTAACACAGGAAAGTCATTTTTGAGAGTTTGACCGTGGATAATCAGCTCATTAATTTAGATACAAACACTAGAGCTTACCGCTTGAAAATCGATTTCATCACATTCAATTTGTTAAATTACCATTTTGAGGAAATATTTCGTAAATCGTACCCATCAATCGTGAATTATTTTTTAGAATTAAATTAAATTAAATTAAAATTAAATATATTTGTGAAAAGTATAAAGACTATGTTATATTTTTAATATGATAACTTTTCACCAAGAATTGCCAGTATATAAAGGAAATTATTTTTTTACGTTTTTTTGTAACCGAATGATCAACTAGTTTTTTTTTCAAAATCACCTTTTGGTGGTTTCAAATTCTTATAACTTCCACACTTCGGTTCCATGTGAGAACTGGTCAAATCCTATACACCATTATTCTTCCCAGACCCATCATGCAAAAATTGTGGATATCAAAAAAATACATAAATTCATCAGAAATTTTACTTGGCAATTTACGAGTAATGAACTAATAATATTTAACAATAAGTTTACATCATAATAATAACTTGTAATCAAACGGTTACTGATGAAGCTGCTGAAGAGAATTAATTTTCAAATAAAAAAATTGTTTTTTTGTCATTTTTTAAATTTCTCCTTTTCCTATTAATGTTCACACGTTTTTTATGCAAGTCTATTAAATATGAAATATTTAAAAATAAACATTTTTAATTAAAACTATTGTAGTTTATCTTGAAAAAACCTATGTTGATTTTGAAAACGGATCATCTCCAGATAAGAAAAACTATCACAGCGAAATAAGTTATCTCTACTTAAAATAAAAAAAATACCAAATTACGTTCTTTGTTTTTCCCAAAAATGTTGAAAAAGTGGAGTGGACCCATTTTCAAAAGTAGTTTGATTCTAGATAAAATCATAAAAAGTTCCAAAAACCATTGAAATGAAAAAATAATTTGTTACAGTAGAAATTTGTAATTGATTACGGTGGATTGCGTTGATATATAATACTCGTACATTTTTTATTGAAAGGAAACGCTGCTTAGAAAAAGGTCGCCCACCATTTGTACTCCGTTAAGTTCAGTGGCCCGTATAACTTTTTAAAACATCAAAAATAATCGTTTAACCGTTGTGGCATCGCCTTCCACGTCGAACGGTAATTAACATGGCTTTGCGTCTCTTTTCTGTAAATGGAGCTTAAATTTAAACCATTTTTGTTGTCAGGCGCCACACTTGGGCTTATGTCGTCAGGACAGAACACTTGATGCAGGATAAATGTCTTACGTCGATATTATATGTAGAATTAAATTAATAAGTGCATCTGTTTAGAATATAATCCTGAATGCGTTTATAATAAAGGGATGGTCGATATGTTACATATATATTATATGTAACATATAATGATTTACGTTTTTTTTTATCGAATCCGTTCAAAACAGATATCTGCATGGTCCGCACGATATCGGGTTTTATCAACCCGTATATTAATTAAACAATACAAGATTATCTTCGTAAGTGTAAGTGTGAAGGCCAACATGCTGAACTTCCGTATTGGCGATCTTCAATGTTTCTTGCGGCAATATTAAAAGCTCCTTTTAATTATTTGTCAATCTATGACCATAAAATTATCGACGTCAGAGTTGTGATCATAACATTAAATTGGTATCTCTGGAAAAGGGATACAACAGTACGCTTTATTTAGAATTATATGTCGTTTTTAATTGTAATTTTTGTTGCCATTCACACTAATGAATAAAATTTAAACCGATATTTTTTTATTAAAAATATATTTTAGGTAATTTCTCATAGATTCGAACAATGTACTCGCCGCTACGCGAAGAGTGCTTCTATAACAAAAAATCGCATAAAAATTACTTTGGAACATTATCTGTAGCTATTCAATACTACAAAGTATGATGTTCACTACTTGTTTGATATATGAGGCATGTATTTCCAGATTGAACTTATTTCACTTCAACAAATTGTGCTAATTGCAAAAACACTGTTTACGGTGTCGATGTTATATATTTTGTTTTTATATCCATCTGTAGTTTAAAATATAATTTCCAATGTAGGTAACAAAAAAAAATATAATATTGACACCATAAACAGTTTTTGGCATTTTGCACAAATTTGTTGAGGTGGAATAAGTTCACTTTGGAAATACACCCCTCATCAATAATACCATCTGTATTACTGTCTACGCAATATTTGGGAAATCGACAAATTCCCACACAACAAATATTTGAACTACTCCAAAAAATATTTCATATATTGAATCTATGTAGAATATTATACAATTCTATCTATGACCGTTTTCACGATATTTTCAATACATTTCCTCCGTTAGTTTATACGTACTAACGCCATATTCAGGTTAGCATGTAGCGTTGAAGACATTTTATTCCACTATTTACTCGTATGACACTTGCTTGGAGATTTTTTAATTTTCGTTAGAATGTTTGACTTATTTCGACCAACTTCCTTTCGACTTTTGATCCTGTTATAACCGGGTTGTCGGGGTTAGGTTTACAAACTTGATTGCCTCAAATAAAGTTTGAGTAACCGTACTCGTAATATAGCGTCATACTTGGCAAACATGTAATGATGTTCACAGCAATCAACAATGTCCGAAGAAACGAGCATCAATTATTTAAATATTAATATGTGTTAGGTGTTGAAAAAATTGCACACACGGGCACACTACAGCACAGTGAGGAACAACCTTTGTTTAACTCGACAGTTTCGAGTTTATTAGTCTTATCAGTTCGGTAATTTGTTTATAGGGGTTCCACAATTGTATACTCTGTTTAATTCAAAGAATTGTAATTACTTTATAAAATATGAACGCCTGACATGCCTGTGTATATTGAAACCTCATATACTCTTACAATTCAAGAGTAGCATCTAATTCGTTTCGGCAAACTTATCTGTCTGTATACATATATGTTAAATACGTTGGAATTCCTAAAATGTAATACTTTTCTAGACGCTTTTTGAGACGTGATAATACGAGAACTTGTGTATATGGGAACGTGCTAGAATATATTTCAACACTAAGCGTTTTCACCTGCGTATTATGCTTTAGTAGCTTTATTGGCGATCAGAATTATTATATTTTGTGTTGTGCAGATTTAACAAAAAGTCTAAAGGACAATTGCGTATCCTAATCGTCTCTTAAGTTTGATTTTATTTTTATGTATTATATATTAGAAAATCATATTACGCTTTGCTACGAATACGTACCTCATATCAAGCCTCATTGACCCTTTGAAGTCTTTCATTACACTGTCAATTTATGGAGAATCTCTCCGGACGGCATGATGATATTATAAAACTTAACTTAGCCACGGCCTCGTTTAGTATTATTGTGTTACAAATATCGAGCGAACATTCGAAATTCTACAACAATTTATTTACGAGGCCGTATTACGAATATCACTGATATAAAATCACTATGCCACAGAAGAATGCCAAATTTTCGTGAGTTTTTTGTTTTGGTTTATTTGAATATTTGAATATTGATGTATTCGTTTTTTTCTCTGCATGGCTTTACGTCAATTTTTATTTTACATTACCAATTTATTTTAAGTTTTGATGAAAGATTTACTATATATACTGCATTACACTTGCGTTGCAAACGTATCACTTGAAAATTTAAAAAATCAAAATACGTACAGCTAAAACCCGCGATTCATGTACGAGTAAACTATATGTGGAAGTATCAAGCGAAACTTTTACATCGTCTTTCGCGATACTACATTTGTATCGTGTTGACTCTGCAAATGAATATTGACATAATCAACCTCAGCTTCAACATCTAACGTATTTAAAACCTGATCTAAACCTAAATCAATAAATACTATTTATGATTTGTACGTGCTTCACATCGGCGTTAATAAACTGAGTACATGCATACAAGAAAAGATCATTGTCAGCGCTGGAGGCGTTGATTGACACTTAAAAATATTTTAAAGTGTACATCGATTGAGAAATAAATTTTCATTGAGTAAGTATTATATTCTGATAGTGACGACAGTTGTTCTATGTCTGGGTCGTGACCTTCACTAAATTGAGAAACTGCACAATTACTTACAAAAACGCTCACCCATTCCTAGCAGCTAGCTGTCGGTACGTGTTGGATCCTACTTTTTGATTAAATTTATGAATGTAATATAACTCAAAATTATCGAAGATAACATTGATCTGCTATGTTTTTGGTAACAGTTAAAAAAATATAAGTTTTATATTAAAAAATGACGTCATACATTTTTCGCACCATTGTGAAATAAATGTATTTCTTGTTTTCCGACAGTAGATATAGTAGAAGAATTGAATTATTTGATTTTGAGCTAGAAAACTGTTTTGGTCTTTATCGATACTACGATAGTTTGTGATTACCAGTACCCAGCTACGTAGAAAAGAGTAGTTAAATTTGATAAATCTTTTAATATTTTATAATACATCCGTCTTCTATCAATAAAAGTATTGAAATTTTAGCAAGAATTTAGATTTAGACCACTTGCCATTGATAATTATTATTATAGATATTATACTACTTATGTACTCGTAAGTCGCTATTTCATTCACCGTAGGAGTAACGGAGACGGTTTCGTCATTAATATTTACTCGTTTATTAATTACGAGTATTTTGTGGCATACTTGTAATGTAAATACGTAACATTTTCAGTCTGTATTTGAGCTCAGGACCATATCATTCTTTTTGGATATCTTGGTTCCCAATTACTTAAACCGTTTAGCCTTTTCAGATGTAGACTATCAACATACTCGTATCACCTTGTGGGCAGTTGTTTTTTGACATTCTCATGTATTCGGTAATCTCAATATTTACCTTTAGATTTATTTTTCTTATATTATATTTTAGAAAAGTGACGGTGTGTTTAATATTCACATGGCTATTCCCGAGTACCTCAAGATCACCTACATTTCGTTATACTCTCATTCAAACTGACTGACATCTTATGATATCGGAACTTTCTATGACGTCGACTGAACTACTACTCGTACTTTACAACTTTGTCAATCTTTGATATTGTTTGTGAACACTTTATTTTGTATTTTAGTTTTTTGCCAGTAAACTGAAATTTGTTTAGTTTTAAATAACATTTACAACGAGACGCCTTTTTTCTATTTTTTTTTCTGTTGTTTTGTTTCATGTACCTATAATACGCGAGGTTTTAGATTAGCGGAGGGTTTAGTGTCTCTAATATACGTTAAAAAGCAATACGATTTCTCTGTTGACTGAATTAAGCATTAACAAAATTCGCATATTTCCTGCCATCGATCGATCTTTCTTTGTTATTCGTCAATCGTAATCTATCACTATAAATAATATAATCGTGATCGCACACCAGTATTGTTGATAGTGGTGTATGCATCTAATTTAGTAAATGGGATGTTATGCACCTTCTGAAGATGCTCCCTTTTTATTAGACTACGTAACAGTATCTTGATGTGATTTAGGTGAAATCACTGAAAACCCCCATTATGTGTATTGTGATCCGTTAACTTTTATAAACCATATATTTAGTATCGTAATTTTACGTAACTGATATGTTCCTATTAACACAGATGGATCCGGAAAGCCGAAAAGCTCGTTACCCAAGCTGCATGGGTTCGACTGCATACGCTTATTGCACTTTATATTGATTATACCATCAATAATTGCACCTTACATTGAATATCTCAAATCAATACTATCAAAAAGTACATAAAAATAGCTTGTGTTGGTCACAGCACCGAAATTTTACAAGCCTTTTCGATTCTCCGTCTCGTGATAAACTCTTATATGTGTTAGGTTAGGTCGATTCTTATGCGAGCTTATGCTTTAAATCAAAACTAAGGTGAACGCTTTTCCGAAGAGTTTTATAAAGTTTGTTACTTATTACTTATAAGAATAAAAATGTATAGGAGAATGAAAATACAGGTCTCGTTCGTGATATCCATCGCTTTTTCACAATCAATCTTTAAATGTTGGTTACATTTCTCAGCAAATAATGTTTTCCTAATAATATTCAATAATTCAATATTTTTTTGCCGCTGTGGATGCTGTAAGATGACCGTAACATCATTCATCTTCGGAACGTGTATGTGGAAAGTCTATATATTGTATATGATGAAGAATTACAGAGGAGATGCATTTCTGCCTGCAAAAATATATTTCTGTCATTCTGTGTTTCTTTTATCACTCCAATCTTACATTAGAATTATTGGCGCGAAGTATTACAAAAAAGTTGCTTATATTATATAATACTTGGTAGTATCTGCTACTTGATGAAAGTGAGAAGTCAAATTCGCGAGTGTAGACTCGTTTTTTGTCCGAGACAAAGAGCTGTGGTGATTGTCACTCCCGATTGTATTTGATTAACAATATGAAAATGAATTGCTTTTAGTCTTACTTGAAAATTACTATGGATTTTTTTGATTCTTCCGCTTGTAGAATTAGAATTTTACTCAATATTTACGGTCAATATGTTAAGAATATTCTGCCCTCCTACTCGTATACGTATGATAACTTGACTAGTTTGTGTTCCAATGATGGCGTTAATCACAACTGTTCTGGTATATAAGCACTAAAACTACGAGCTACTAGGTCTGTAGTCGAATGCCATCGCTTGTAGAAATGGCTACATTGGCTTAGTATTAAATATTCACGTGCGGGGTTGTAGCACCAACACGGTCGTTTAACTACGAGTACATCGCGGAAATTGACAGGTGATATTATTCTCTTAGCATAAATGCTCGTGTAATTACTGGCTGTTACTTCTTTTTTTCCGCTAAAAGGGTGAATAACTAGTAATTGTTCGGGAAAGAATATTATAATCATCAAATATATTGATTTGCATGTATAAAACTAAATAAAATAATATATGTACTCATATAATTAATATTGTTACATAATAAAGGCAGGCGAATCTAAAAAAACTCAATGACAAATGTCTTTTCTGATATCTTCATTAGATCACAAAAAAATAATCATTTATAAAATATACAATATTGCTTGCATGTTCTCGTCGAATAACATTGATTTATTAACACGTATCGCGTGAACTTAAGTTGGGAGAAAATCGCCAGCTTATCTGTGATTATCATTAATTTTCTACACTAGTAAGTACAGTATACGATTTTAATGTTATGTATGTTTTTAATTTTTCAACTACTATGGATTGTGGATCAGTCCACAACTGCCCATTTGTGAATCGGTGAGTTGCGAGCTCGATCCCATATCTGGCGAAATGGTTTTTCATATTTTTCCTCAATCTAGATATAAGTCCTAAATGGTTTATGATGAGAAAAGAATGATTATTTTCACACACTCCGTTTCGTGGTGGTAATTTTAGGTGGTCTACGTATTGTTTCTTTTAAGACCCACCGCGCACACGGCCACCGATCACGACCACTGAAAATGCCTCTTGGCCGCGTTTTGTTGCGGTATAAGTTTTCAAAGTGTTTCAACGAATTGTTATGTTCCCAATTTGCGAATAATGAAAATGAACTTTTCATTATCGTCGCAGGAAACAATGAAAATCATCTATATGCAGGAGCTCAGTATGTTGGTACTTTTACACACATACACTAACGATTTTAATATTGTTTTAATAAGAAGAGAACTAACTAAAGACAGGGCTCTGATGTAAATAATTTTGTCAGCTAAATTATTCTTAAATATGATAATTATTAACAACATTTTACGTTAATAAAATATTTTGATTTAGAAAGATATTTATTAAGACAATAACGGAGATACAAAGTTGCTTAGAGTAGATAATATTAGAAAGACAATTATTCCTATCCGTAGCTTTTTTTATACTCCATGTGGTAAATTCAAAAGGGACATCCGACAACATAGAATTCTATTATTTATGAGGGTTGCACATTATTAATTAGATGTCAAAGAAACAAACATAACGAAAGTGCTGAAACATTTTGTGTTACACACCAATCGGTCTTATAAAAGGTATACAGTGCACTTTTTGAGATATTCATAAAAATGAAATATTATTTAAAAAATAAATGGGTTATACTTACGATTACAAATTGAAAATATTTTATTTGTGTTTAGAGTTATAAAATTTTCCTTTTTGAACAAAATATTCGAAGAACACTTAACAAGCCGTCAATTTTTGAAAAAAAAAATTCGCGAACAAAGTGGCGGAGATATACAATTTTCACTGTAGGTACATGGACCCAATGGACCTATCAAATTTTCTTGGGACATTTTTCTGAATTATTTAAATAGGTTGGAGATACGAAATTTCCACATCTTCGAGTATTTTGTTCAAAAAGTAAATTTTATAGCTGTGAGCACAAATAAAATATTCTCAACTTATAATCATAAATATAACCCATTTATTTTAGCATGAATATGTTTTAGCGATGGGTACCCGGTTAAAAAGTGACACATTTAGGTGTCACATTTAGTTGTTGTGCTTTTGTAGTATGTTCTTGCCAACATGCTATCGGACCGCTCGGACCATGGGCGGAATTGAACCAGTAAACTCAATACTCGGCTACATATTGTGTATGGGGTCGTCCATAAACCACGTAACGTTTTTTCTTACTTTTTTTTACCCTCCCCCC
>JAPMAG010000838.1:0-10370 GCA_036584685.1 Rhyacophila sp. Rhy_31_5 | reverse complement strand
ACAGTGTGAAGATTGTTTTGACAGTTTTTTAGGAGTATAATTAATAAAAAAAACTAATTTTTACAGACTTTTCTCCCTCTCCCATAAATTTATCTGTATAAAGAAAAAGTTTTTCAATGTTCTTAAAAAATCGTGTCACAATCATAGGTATGTTGTTTAACATTGAATATTGGTAATCGAATTCTTAGCTTAAGAAAATCAGTTTACTAGGCTTTCGACATTTCCTAAATATCGCGCTATTCGAAATTTGGTAGCTAATTATAAATCGTGGAAATTGAGGAATGCCTGCAATTAGTTTTGTTATTATGGGTGTAATTTTACTCGATATATCGAGATTTTATTTGAGGAAAATCGCTATTTTAATGTTAACATGGATTTCTAGCTGATAAAATGTATGGTTACTTAGGTACTATATTATCATTTTATGTGAAAAGCAAACAAAATAATAGCCCTGTATGTAATTTTCAGTGATGAAATGTCCACATCATCAATTTTAATACGCTTTTTGAATTTAATAGCATGTTATAACTCAACGTGAGTGGATTGAGCTATTGCCGTCATTATGTACTAATGAAAAAGCCTTTATCATAATATTGTGCAAACTGTTCCATTGGCATTGTCTGTCAAAATGTATTATTAGAGTTAATTATTTAATTAACTGCCTTTGTCCTACGGTTTTTTTTTGTTAGTATATATAAAAACATTATGGACTTTATTTAAAATTACAATAACCCATAATTAAAATAGAAACATTGACTGTACAATTCTTTCGGGTAATAGCTTTTTTATAATGTGCGCAGTGTTGCACCTACGAAAAAAATGTACCCGGTAATATTTTGATTTTATCCATACGGCAATGCAGCGTAGCCATTTTTAATGAACGTATCGACGTGAATTGCCCCACCTTATAGGGCGCAAGTGTAGTAAATATTTTTCAATAGGCATGCACCTTTTATATCTATTGAGACTCACTTATGCACTGGTATATACATGGCGCGTTACCGACCACAAGGAAAATTAAATTCTCGAAGGGATTGTGAACATTATTGTATCGTATATTATATTGAACTTTACTGATATCGATTCGCACGACTAATCTACGAAATGGTTGGCCATTGTATGTAGTAAAAAGTATGTATAGCGCAACACAATGAAACACCTAAGCAAAACTAAAACCCGAACTTCAAACATTTATATATATTAAAGGAGTAAACTGACGATTTTCCTAAAATGTATTATGAACAAGTACTTTTCGATAGATTACATAATTTTTTCGTACAGCTTTTACCATTGACATATTGATGATTTAATAATTTTCAATAAACCAACAGTTATATTTCCTATTAATATTTGAAAACAAGACTCGTTCTAAACAAAATAATCGTAATTTACGTCAAACTTTTTTTCACATTAAATTAAGAATGAAATATTTTTTATGTATCTGTACCTGGGATGTAAACATGATGTTGATTTTTGGCAGAATTTAGAAATCGACATAGTGTTGTATGTCTTGATACGCTCTTTTCAGTGATATACCGAATTATGTTGTAACCATATTAGAAAAGAATATAACGAAAGGAATAGTACACTATGTTATGTATTATCTCAGGAAAGCAACACTAAAACGACCTTGAACCGCTATAGTGAAAAAGTGGCATTTATACATAGTGTAGTTTCCCTCCCAGTTACAGATATGTATATAGTTACGTTTTATATATATACTAGTATATAGTGAATTATTTTACAGTAAATTTTCATTTATACTTGCACATTTAAAGTTAATTCTTCTGCCATATTATATTGGAATGAGCCATGTTTGCAAATAATATCGTCAAATATAAAATGGCAAACACTTAAATAATACTGTCTTTTGTCGAACAATTATGTTATACAGTGATACAATTTACCCATTACTTTTGTGAGTATTTGAATTGCAACAATTTATGTTGAAAAGATATGCTAAACACTGATGGTACGCGTGTATCACATTAGTAATATGTATTTTTGTTTATTTTCTCGTAGAAAGGAATATCGTCAACATCGGTATTATTGTCATATATATTGTAAACTTGTTAAAATGTGCTCCGTTCAGTAAACACACATGTGTTGTTCATATGTTAATAGACACTAAATATTTTTATTTATTCGAAAAATGGTACCGCAAACCATACATTCGCGTCGTATGGCGCGGCACGGGCGTAGCTCGTGACTGGGTGGCGCGAGCCGCTTGATCTACTTTTCGACCGGCCACCGTTGCGGTACCTGACCGGCCCGTGTTTATCGTCAGACAATGTTATTGCATCACTGCGGATATCTGACCAAGTATCGCGGAATGATCTGCGGCCGAACCGTGCACTTTGATAACATGGAAAATCTACACTAATGATTTATTTTCTTCAACTATTCTAATCAGTACTACAGTTTGCTTTATATCGCAGTATAACAGTGTATGTAGTAATGTCTAATAATATAATACGATGATCTATCGAGTAAATGTTTGGTTATACGAATTAGTTGTTAGCGATTCGCCACACACTTAGGATCTTGTCGTACATTCAAATGAGTGACACATAACACGTTATCATCGATTCTTCAAATCAGGCGTAGACAATCCAGGTCAGGAACTACGGGTGTTTTAGTAGACTGTACGTATAAATTTAAATGCTGGTCGCATTATTGGCGTTAAATGTAGTTTACGGGCTTACTTCTAGTTAATCTTGTCACTTTTCCATTTTGTATACTAGAGCAGTGCTTCTCAAACTTTTTGGTCGGCGACCCTCTTTTGCATTTAAAAATTTCAAAGGACCCTCCGAAGAATGGGCGTGTGTAGAAAAATATCCCAGTGTAGGGGTCTTTAATTTAAATTCAGAAGGAGTTAATTTTATTTGTGTGATCGCAATGAAGCACTTATAATTTTGATAAATAGCAGATTTATTTTTAGTATCAATGATAAACAATGACTTATCTTTGGTACATCTTTGAACAAAATATTCTATGTATATTATCTGTGTCCCCCATTTTTAGAATTACCATACTAGATGATATTATTTAGAAATGGTTCGTTCCAACATACTTGAAACATTAACTACAAATGATTCTTAAATTCGAGAAAGAGCACCGATTTCGTTACATGCAAATCGAAATATCTCATTTCTACAGTCTCGTATTAAGCCAGAATGACGTAATAAGAAAAAACTATTTTTACATGAGGTATGGATGTATGATATAATGTGACATTTTAGCAGATACATTGTATTAAAATTTCTTGATAAAGCAGTGACATAACATAGTTTTACAATGAATACCGATTTGTTGTTCCAGCAATAAAAAATAACAGTGATAAACATGCGTATTATGGCGTTCAAATGTCATTATCCAAGTTTCATGTTTCGTTTTTCTGTTTCTAAGCCCTCGATATTAGTAGTGTCTAAACGGGTTTCTACATTTTATTGCAGTCTGTATCTAAAAATGAGGCGTGCTTTAAAAATAGAGTTTTATTTAGCAATTCTTCCGCCGATTGAATAGACCACACTTACTTACACTTAGAAAAGTTGTTCACCCCTGATAATGAACCAAAGCACGCGTAAAGTTTTTTGGCTACGTGATAATATATGTGGTTTTAAGTAAGTTGAATACTGAGGTTGTACATTATGTTAAATTATTAGTGCATAGGCTGTGCACTCGGTAAATAAATACATACGCGAGCGACTAGGCCGCTACTTAACACCAGGTGTTACAGTATGCCGTTAAAACGTGCGGCAAACGTACGCAACGGATCGATTAGGCCCGTGCTACGATGGCCTGAGGCATCTCCGAATAACTATTACACAAAATAAATAACACTCAACTTCGCATTACGGCCACGCGTTAAAGTAAGCACATAAAAGCGTGCTACTGACTTCTTGTACTTTCTTGAAATCAAATTTCGATAATCGGCCGGGCCGCGCATATGCCGGACCTTGCCGCGACCGTAAAGTGATGAATATTTAGAAATACACCATAAAATTATTTTCCTACTGTTTAAAAATATAATGCACTCGTTTCGTGAGCGGATTATTTGCTAATAATAATTCCGATTGAGAAATACTTCGGCGAAAGGTTTTTTTACAAAAGGCACTTGAAATTTAAAATGTGGTGACCTTTATTACACAAGACTTGGAATGATTCAATTATATTTTTTTATGGCAAAGTTACTTGATCCGTGAAATTGTAATACGCATTGAAATTGCTCTGACTAAGGCAGAGTTGATTTTACTCTCCGTTTGATGATACAAAAGCTCATTCCCATATTTATCAATAAATTATGTTTCAAAAATTTTTATTTTAAGCCAAAAACCTACCTAAAAGGTTCATTTGTACACAATAATCATTTACTGCCAGTATTATTATGCGTTTGTATACTGTAATATATAAATGAGAATAAGTTATTTAACCGGCGAAGTCCCAGAAACGAGTTAATTCGCACAACTTTAAATGGAGTTTTGTAGACAAATTTGAATGTTTTGCATGATTTTAAACATGAAAACGCAGAGATATGACTATGAAATGATCATTAAAACTAAGTCATGACAAATAAACATTCAATATATTTTTTCAAACGAAATATCAGAAGGTTCTCTGTTTTGTTAATAATTCACACTTGCCGGGTTGACATTATGTCTTTATATATTTAATGAATTAATTCGCCTCATCTGTAAAGATAATGAATAATTGTTGTGGTTATTTTTCCACTGTGCGAACTTCATGTCTCGGTTTATTGTGAATGTAAATATTTTTTTGATTGGTTGCCTAAATTTCGATCTGTGTTACCCCATATAGTATTGCCTACCTCCGGTGAACGAAGAATGTGATTTATATACCTGTCGATGCAGAGAATTGATTTTTTCGATTGTTCGAAACGGGTTCGATAATGTCTGTCTTTTGTCCGAGTGTAATAATTGATTTGGTTTTATCGGCACTGCCGACATGTTGAAATGTTTCGACTTGGAACAATAGAAAAAATGTGTATGATTTTGAATAATGCACGCTGAATCGCGGTGAAAGTGTTCTGATTCGGCTTTTGTCATATTATATTTAAAGGACCACAACGATTTATTGTAGACGTTGACAGATTGAACCGAAACTGTCGAATATAATCTACAGTATATTACGTTGAATGAGTTTAATGATTTTTACTCAGTATTCACACTTAATGCCGTGAATATTTGAAAATTTTAATATAATTCATTAACAGCTTGACAAGATAGAAACAATTCACTTATGAAACAACCATAACTTAACAAAATACGACGAAAAAATTGCAAAATATTTTTATATTTAAAGAATTTTATCAAATAGAGCATTATTTTGATCGTTTTAGTAACTATAGCTTTCATCGGTGTGGTAATACTAAAATTATATTATTTAATTGTTCTTTTATGTGTTACTTAACATTGTATCTTAACTATTATACGTATTTTTCGTAGGAAAGCGTTATTTACCGCAGCTAATGCAGCATAATTAAAAATTCAACTCGTTTTCCACGATAAACCAACGATTTGATCGAGATATCTCAATACAGCGCCAGTCGCAATAAAATTCCCCTACACTTCCGCGTTAAAAACTGTTTGTTCTTCGGATCATATGATATTGTGAACGCGATCAAAGGAATGCTTGTTGCTAGCGAGATGTAAATCACTAAGTAATCAACAGATTTTATCTAAACTATAAAGCGTTCAATCGCTTGTAATGCTATATTTGCTTTTTGCTGTGTTATCGCAATATTGTAATTTTAGAAGGCGTTACGGAGAAAAAAAACGTTTCGAAAACACACATTTCGATATCCATCACAAGCCTATATGTACATTAGCGGAATTAATGATCTGACACTTCATAAAATCCAAGACTCAGAGTGATTAGTTTATTTATTCTAAAACTGCGTATTAGCTACGTGCTTACAATTTTTGGATGAAAACGGAATGGGGCGGCGAAGCAAGATTATTTCCGCGTAAATGAAATTTGAATTAAATATGTAGTTATATGTAAAATATTGCACTCTGGCCATTTCGGTACTGGGATATTTCAATATGCCACAAAAAATATTGCCGATAAACTATATTACTAAAGAATTAACAGAAATTTGAATACTTTCTGGTTTATTACTAAGATATTTCTTAATGTCTTACTAATGAACGGGACACTTTTCATCTGATATTATTTTTGTATCACTAATTACTCAAAGTTTATCATCATCCATCAATAATATTTGATTTACGGTGACCATTAAAATATTGCTTTTGCGAATATCTCAAAACTGGTTATTTGTAGATGTCTGGCTAATGTACTGGACGATCGATATACTTGCTGAAACAGTGATTAAACTGCAATTATACCCATGCAAATCATTGTTTTCTTGGATGAAACTCGACCCTCAATGATTACCTTTGCGGATCGAGAGTTCAGTCATTTTTTCAAGTTCGGAATTTCTCTTGATGTAGAGCGATAGCAGCACAAAAGAGATGCCAAACGAAAGAAAACAATAATATTATCGTCAGTATTGGTCTTTTTCATACTGTAGTTGTCGAAATGAACCTACGATTCTATGAAAGTTGATATTCGGTGTTTTTATTTGAGCTACTCGTGCTTCATGTAGATGTTCCGACTGGGAGGCAGTTTGATGAAATTAATGATGGCATAAACGCGTGGTCAAGCACGCGACTCGGGCCGCTCGCCCAGCCGAAATGCCGTGAAAAATTATTAGCGTTTTTACCGGCCACAAAAACTTGCCGTCTATTAAATTTTATTTTTGTTACATTTTTTAAGCCTTGAGAAAACAACACTCGTTTTCACGTTCGCCGTCTTATTAATACGATTATTTCGATCAAAGTGCTAGGCGGGTTTTTTTTATTAACCCATTACAGAAGTAAGTAACGTAGCGGGTAATATTATTTTTATATCCTAATCTGTACGATAAATCATCTAAGCTGGAATGTTTGGTTGTTTGTTGTTGAGTTTACGTCAGGTAAGCATATTTGTTTAACGGTTTTGTTTAATGATTCTATAAATTTATTGACTAATTATTAGCGGCGTAGAGTAATTTATGTTCGATATTTATAAATCAGTAGTCAATCAACTAAATCGATTTTTAGATAATAAAGAAGAGGTGTATCAAGTGTTATATGAGCGGTGGGGGACAATCGCGTATGTGGCGAAACGAAGGATGCTAATCACATCCTTTGGGGGTGTCCTCATATGTCGGTTGAAAGGGAAAAACTACTCAAGTCAGCCATAGCGACTTGGTTTCCGCAAGGGATAACTTCTTAGCTTTTAAGAAATTTGCAGCGTCATACGGTGAGCGGAAGCGTTTGTTCCCATCAGCTCTACCTAGTTGGTATATTAATTGAGGACAGTAGGAATCTTCTGCACACTCTAGTGCACTCACACCAAAGTCTTGAGGAGTTCTTCCTGTGACACTTTCAGTTTTTTTTTTTGCAGAGCGCTTCACGCTTGTTACGCCACGGTATACGCTCGAAAGGGTGTAAAGACGTGGCGGGCGGTGGTGGGCTAAGCAATTGTTATACGAGACGTTAGGACAAAAACGGTCAAATAATCTAGATTTGATAAAACTCTCATGGGGAATTATGATACTGTCGCCATTTTTTCGAATTTATTTGAATAAACTTAATAGCAAGACACTTATTATAACAATGTTAGCTAAAATTAAGTTATTTTATATTTTACGACTTTTTAAACTTAATTGTCTCTTGAACACTTTACCGTCGTACATAAAGTTAATCGTTGGGTTACTTAAAGTATCTAATAGGCGTTAGATTTGTTATGATTCCATTATTCGCTATAAAAACCCGATTATTCTAGTTTACATGCCATATACGAGTGTAGTCGCAATATTTACAGTACATGGCACGACTTTTGTTATATCGTGATTGTTCGGCTCGAGCTCCACCGTTCCTTGGCCGCTATTTTATTTGATACATTTAATTTTTTATTAAGGCGTGTTGTAAAATTATTCACTTCCTTGCACGTGAAATTCGAAAATAATACTCAACATTTGACCTTTCCGTTTTTTTTAAACACCGCCGTTAATTGAGATTTATTTTTATTTGCCCAGCTACCATAAAATTAGTAAGCTATACTATTTTTAAATGTTATTACACAGGAAGTATTAAATTATTTCGGTCTGCATACATGTTGTAATGAACCGTGTAACTGCGATTATTAACAATTCGTTATTGAGTGAAAATAATGCTACTCGCACATACACCCTCTTAAATTTATCAAAATATAAATAGACAAAGTGAGAAAATATAAAATGGCGCGAATATTGTTTTTCGTATTTGTGTTGCCATCTAAAACACTTTTCATTCGCTTACTCCCATGCGTGTACAATAAAAAAATGACGTTATATCTGTGCGTAGCTTTTTCACAATATTAAATACGCACTTGCTTGCATCATATCGCTGTTGTCTCTGGCAAGGTCTTGGAACATAACGTACATATTACGAATATATATATACCTGGCTCACCTGTGAAATTTATTGCGGCTCTAAACCACCATTAATTTATATCACTCACAGAAATTGTTGACGGTTTGCTTTTCGTTCAAATATAAATCAGTATATATTACGATTGACGGTACTATTTTACATGTCAATATTTTTTTCAATAAAGTAACGTACCAAAACCCAATTTTGTATTCTTTTATTTTAGTTATTAAATTCGATAATAAATCTTGTTTTATTTTGTTTGTAAAAATAAATTAACTGTGGCATATTTTCCTAGAAGTGTGGCTACATTTTACTGCATATTGCACTATCTACTTCCTCATTCAATGCATACACTTAAATCAAGCTCTACAATTTAAAACGAGCGTATCAAAATAAACCTAATATTGTTTTTGTTCTATTTATTATTACTAAAGCAATTATTTACTGTTTAGTTCAGTAGTGACTTGTTATTTTTAACTTTATTATTCGGCTGTCTTGATTATTGAAAATCTGTTCTGTATTTTTAGTAAGTATGACATCTGTTACTCTATTTTGATTGATTGTATTTTGTTTTATAAAATATTTAAATATCACTGCATTGTACGTAATGCGAATACAAATATTGATGATGCCATATTAACATATTAACCAAATCCGATAGAATTTGCCTATTGTGTACCTGGGATGTAAACTACACTATGTCATATGTGGCAAAATTGAGATATCGACGTAGTGTAGTATATCTTGGACGCTCTTTCCATTGATATACTCAGTCATATTGTAACCATACTAGAAAAGAATATAATGAAAGAAATATTATACGATGTTATATATTATCCGAGGGAAGTATGTAATACAAAAACGACTTTGAACAGCCATAGTGAAAAGTGCTATTTTTGACATTGTGCAGTTTTCCTGCCAGGTACAGAAGTATATATTTTATAAATCTAAATGTTACATTTTGCTCAATTTATTAATACGATTGTCGATATAAAAATATTAAAATACATTCAGTAATAAAACTAAGCCTAAAGAAATACTTTTAAAAAGAACACAGATTATGTAATCGGAATCGTATTGCGTATCAAGCATAATCCACTGTTCGTTTTAGCAATGTGTTATAAATTACTACAAAATGATATTATCCAAAATGTAAAAAGTCGACTATAGATAAAACAGACAACAGGTGGTATGTGAAAGTGATTCTTGTGTATTTTATTCTCTTACTTTAGAACTTAACAACCTGCTGAATTGAACAGAGTGCAACAACTAAACATTTTCTACAATATCCCTATTATATGATACTTCGGTATGTAGGCTTTATTCTGGCTTGTTAGCGAAATGCGTCAGTTTGCTTTGAATTTCTCGGAGGCTCGGACAAAGAAAATAATATCTATCTAGTTCGTTTTGTGTGGATATTTCTACGAATGAGATTTTACGTAACACTTGCCTACTGCCTGAGGGTATATTTAGATAAACTAGGAAGCCTCGATATGTTAATATTCATAGCTTGAAACAGTTTATAATAATATATATTATAATTTGACACCTCTTTGCTTTCGCAACTTCACTTCATTTACAATTAATAAATCTTCAAATTGTGTATATTGATTATATCTGTTTGAGGTTATGTAATGACACGTTTATTTGACACGGTTTTGTTACTAAATTTCATTGATATTCGGTTTTTACGATTGCATTTAAACAAGTTAGGTATTTAATTTGTTAATGCGTGGAATTCGCAACGATGAATACTGTTGTTTATATCGCCATAGTCAAAATATTCTATATGCTACACGTTATACAATTATGATGTATTTTATTATTATATCGACCGTGTTTAGGTAAAAGGGATTAACCCTCACCGAACAAATTTTACAGGAGGCA
>JAPMAG010000837.1:0-13739 GCA_036584685.1 Rhyacophila sp. Rhy_31_5 | reverse complement strand
GGCCTAAATTTTGATTTTTTTAAATTAAAATACCAACTTTTGTAGCGTTGAATTTTTTTTATATTGACAAATATAGTTTTTTTATAGTTACTTTTGTATATTTATATACTTGTCGTATAAGAAGCAATGAAAATATTAGTCAATTAATTGCAATGTCTAAAATGCCTGAAAATGTTATATGCATAAGTGCCAAATACTAGAAGCCTGTAAATAAAAGCTTATATTTAAAAATCTGAATATTTTATACAAAATTATACATATTTAGTTTGTTGAAATACAATTTGTTTGTCAGTTTACTCAATGAAAGCAATATATCCCTCCGGTCAAAATTCCTGCTAAGTGATTTATCATGCAAGTTGTCATTATATTCTGCAGTTGGCATTATTGCACTTCAGCCATATCGTGATAGTGACATCTAACGATTTATTTACTAACAAATCTCTCGTATAATCCGATACGACCAGAGAATTTTTCTAATACGTATTGTTGGATGTTTTATCTCTTGTCGTACAATTAAATTTGGTGGGTGATATGAGTGATGTACGAGTATATCATAAAATGCAGATTTATGTGTCCATAGTATGCTAATATTTTGTTTTATATTTATATTACTTTTTATTATTTTTCGAAGATTACTAAAGCAACTCGTAGATAATGAACATAAGCATAATTTATCTATAACATATTTTGTATTTACAAATATCGCCTACGGCAAGAGTTCCCAATCGGTAAATCGATTGTGAATTTTGAAAATAATTAATATCTTCATATTTTAAATTTACAACCATGGATGAAAAAAGTAATCCGATAAATTATCTGGTTGTAAAACCATAGGTCCACGAGTGTATTTATATTTGCTGCCAGAACATGAAGCCAAATAGTTGAGGTAGTAATAAAAATCTAAAAAAAAAAAAAAACAACTGATCTTATTTGATACGCCTCGGAGCGGATATTAAGAAATACAAATCTGAAAATTATAAAAGCTTACATTATGAGACCCAATAGTTTTGTTTTGTTTGTAATGTACAAAATATTTTTATGTTTTGCTTTACAATATTTATTATAGTTACTAAATCCCCCCGCTGCCTTTTGAGTCACAATTTTGACGTGTATCTGTATTTAATGTCCGCAATTCTTCCTCTCTGGGCGGACATCAAATGGGGTGCCCTCGTGTTCGTAAGCAGCGATTATTTCGAGCCATTTGGGCAGATAATTGAATGCTTACCGCGATCGGCCAAGCAGTTAATTCGCTGTGTATTATTTGTCAAGAAAAGGGTCCCGATTTGAGATGTTTGTCGATCGTAAAACAGATGACGAATACAATAGATTTAAAGGATTTAGAAAATAACGAATGTCATGTTTTATAAGTATCACAAAATCTATCAAAGTTTAACTGTTATTATTTGATACTTAAATATATCGGTTAATTTACTATGGAGACGCACAAAAAATAGTTCATTTTCAACATTGTCAAGCTCGAAAGCATTTGGACATTGCATGCTGCTTATATGACGGTCTTTTTACATCTTACCATATCACGCAAGCGTTCCATAGATCCATTAAATACACCCTATGGATAGTATGGTTTGAAGAAGAGGCATGTCCGGTTAAGATACGATTCAGGCATTCTCAGCATATGAGCAAGCCAAGTTCAACATCTTATCTTCACTTTGAATGTGATGAGTGATCGCGTGGCCCGTTTCCTTATCAAATCATTTTGCGTATATTCTTACTATCATACCTCCAGAATTTTTCACAGGTATCTATCTATTGTTGACGCTCAGTAAGCGATTATTTTGAGGCTTTGTAATATACATTGTAAATAGTATCTTAAGGCCTCGCAGGATGATAGAATTTGATTGGCCTTAAAAAAATGCTTCAGCAAATGTCCTAGACAAGTTCAACGTTTCATTTTCATTTTGAATTTGATTAAAGCAAGTATGCCTAAACTTATACCCGCAGGCCACATATGGCCCGATTGAAGGTTTTGTGTGGCTCTTTCGAGGTTTTTAACTTTATATACATTTTGCATTTTGTTTTTGATCAAATACATAAAAAATATATATTATTAAATTTGTGACGAATTATGTGTGTCTACTATTGCGTTATTTTATTTGGCCTACCAAGTGATTTCAGTTGGGCATCCCTGGATTAGAGTTTGCACGATCTGTTCTCTTATAACTTCATTTTGATTGTAGTCGTCCCTCCAAAATTCGCTGCAGGTATCTCTTTTCAAAGTTCAGTACGCGATCATTTCGAAACTTCGTAAAGTGCTTTGATTCGTTACAACAGACCATCGTTATCAATTTACAAGCGTATTATAGGCGGCATTTGGTTTTAACCAAGTACAGTCTTAAGATACATTCTCAAAAAAATATAATTTTTGTTCTTGCGGTATCAGCCAGGCTGACGACACGGTGACTACGAATATCAATGCATGATTTTGACTAACATAAATACTGTGATAGTCTAAATCTAACAAATTTGTAACAAAACCTGTTAATTTTTATCACATATAGTCATAAAAAATAATCACTTGCATCAAAAACAATTCCTATACCATCATAAGAGTTACAGATCATGTCGCGAACATTCGGTACTTGAGTAGAATATTCGATCAAAATCGCAAAGTCCTCTGCACCCTTGTGTACCTCGCGAAGCGTGTATAAGTCCATAAAAGCACACAGTGAACTGTAAATAATGTTTTATTTGTTTCGCTTCGACATCTACGCTGCATACTGCACAGTGCATATTCAAACATCCCCTATGCTATACTTCGACCAAAATGTGAAACTTCAGCGAACGTTAATTTTGTATTTGTCTCCCAAATCTTACAACCGTTTATAACATAAGTATGAATATTTATTTGTACGTAATTTTATATTCTGTTCTATTATAAGAAGCTTACCTGAATTTAAATACGGAAAATTTTCTTATAACACAGTGGATTGGTTCGCACATAATATCACGTTATGTGAAATCATATTATACTGTCTTTATGTAAAAGAGATAAACTCTCATAGAAAAAAAATATATGAGTAACAAAAAACGTTTGATTAATGATTTTTAGTCAGAGTCACATTAACATAAACGTGAAGTGCATGATAATTATTAAATTCGTGTTTTATTTTACTGATCAAACAATTTAAGAAAAATGATTAAAATTGATGTTTAATCTTTTTTACTTTCCATACAAACTTAGTTGGTCGGTATTTTTTCTAAATCTAAAGCCCAAATTTAATAATAATTTGGCATTTTCGGCCTAATTCCTATTGACAGCACCTGTATTTAGTTATGTACATTTTGATTCTCAAATAAAAGCACTTTTATAAAACTGAGAGTTACTACCCTTTTACCTAAACAGGTTCAATATAGCTATGAAAACATTGGTTGTGGGTGAATTGCCGAAAGTGGTTATAAAAGTGTTCAACCTTTTATTCATTTGCAATTATACGAACACAAAATGGTTGAACTAATATTTAACGATTTGTACTCTACAAAAAATCTTCGCAGTATAAATGTTGCTTATGCTTCGTATAAGAGCGGATATGGCACATAGAATGCAATATTATTTTCATTCAATATAACCAACTTCCATATATTTTTTCTAGCTAATTCTATTTAATTTCAGTCGTTTGTAAAAAGTTATTTTAATTATCTAATAACAAATTTTTTTCATACTTTTTTTGTAAAACATTGTTTTTATTAAACTTTCATAAAAAATGTAAAATTATGCTATTATTTCGATGATATTCTTCATTACTGATCAGCAGAAACAAATTAGAACATATTTTTTAGTTGAACAAAATCAATTTCACTTTTAGAACCTTTTTTGAATATCGATTTCTAAACTACTAAAAATCTGTAATATTTAATTGTTTTATTGTGCATCTATAGTTGTTACTGCTGAATTTAATTAGAACTAAAGTTAGAACTTACTAAATAATTAGTTGCTTTGTAAAATGGTTACTTTCGCAGCTTTCATAAGTATTATTGTCATCAAAATCAATTTGTTTTATAATTTTGGATGTAATTTTTGATATTTTTCACAGATTTCTTATCGTGTTAGAGTGACTCAGCTAAAAAATTACCGTTACAGCTTTCTATATTAAATTTTTAATGTAATAAGAGGATATTAACATCGTAAAGATTAAAATTACAAATTGCGTTTATAGACTTTCAATCCGAAAACTATCTGAATAAAAATCTTTCAATCAATAAAACTCACTTATTATATTAATATATGGAAGTACCAAAATACTAATATCCAAAACGACGTCTTGTCAAATTAAAAAACTGGTACACTTTTTAAATGTTCGAATTTATTCTCTCACATTTTTTCATTTTCAATATAGGGGAAGACCCACTGATGCAATGCGCAATGTAAGGAATTCGGATTATATTAAATTCCTCTCGAAGAAATGCTGTTAGTTTTACTCAGAGGGATAACTTTCAAATTCCATCGCTCACCAAATGTTTTCTAGAGTAAAGTTTAAAAAATCAGCTAGCAATCCTTCAGTCGTTTTAATCCGAGCAAGATACTTGTTAAGATATCGGGCGTGTTTAGGTGAAAGAGAATAACCCTCACAGAAAAAATTATACAAAAGGGGCAAAAAACGTGTTTTAATGATTTTTAGTCAAAGACACATTAACACAAACTTGAAGTGCATGAAGACCAACAAATTGGTGTTTTATTTTCCTAAACTGATAATTGATAAAGTTATTAAAGATTTTTTTTTTTAAATTAACGTTTAATGCTTTTTTTCTATCCATATAAACTTAGTAGATTGTTAGTTTTTCAAAATCTAAAGCTAAATTTCGATAACAATTCGACATTTTCGGCTTAATTCCTTTTGATAAAACGTGTATTTAGTTGTGTAGATTATGATTCTCAAATAAAAGCACTTTTCAAAAAACAGAGGGTAACGCCCTTTTACCTAAACAGGGTCGATATGTTTAGAAGAATATTTGAAATATTACTATGAGTACAAACTTTTGGAAAAATCATAATCTTTTTTATCAGCATAAATGATAATTAAACTCTAATATTTCTTCGGGTTGTTACTTGCAAATATGATCAATTGAACAATAAGGTGTATGTAAACTCGTCTGATATTTAGTATGGGGCTTAGAAGGCAGCTAATTTCTCGAATAGACTAGAAAAAATGAGAAGTTTTGAGTCTTTATAATTTCCCAAAAATATTCTTCTTTCAGAATAATAGTGGAATCTCATTTTTTAAAGGGTATTAAAATATTCTCTAGCACAAAATGGCTAGGCAATACATATCGGAAGAAAATGATCTATTTTTTATTGATGTGGTTGTGACTTTATATTAGACCGCGATGCTTTATATGATATCTGAGATGACGCGCTTATAATGTAACATGTTTAATTACTCGTACGTTATTATGTTTATGATATTTTAAGGTAAATATGACAGAATAGCATCCTTAATAAAATCATTATTTCGAATTTTTCGAGTTTATTTCTTACGCTAATTAGAAGGAACATTAACTTATCAAGACATTTTTGTAGCCAGACATATTAAGTTTAAACTGATATTTTAAGATAATGAACTATTCTATACCCGGAGGCATCAAATTTTCTTGCTAAGTATATTTTAACTGTTAGTTTATTTCGTTAATTATTGTCAGTTTTATGAAAAACATAGAAGGCAGTATTAATAAAATATAATCAATAAATTTATTGTAGTAGACTAACATGACTTTTTTAAATGCTTATATCGTTACTTGATGTGTCAAATTCCAATATATGAAACGAAATCTAGATAATAAGTAACAATATATTTTTCTCAAAATATTTTTAAAAGGTCAAGACCGCTCTGGTCTACTGTAATATTTTCAAGTGACTCAGTTGAAAAATGTATAACATAGGTTTGAAGGACCCACTACTGACCCGCACTCAACTCACAACCGGGATTGTGCGCGGTCGCCTGCCTGACCCTTCATGAAAGCAATGTTTTTTTGTTTCCTCTAGGAATATATACATTTTTCAACTGAATCACTTGAAAATATTACAGTAGACCAGAGCGGTCTTGACCTTTTAAAAATATTTTGAGAAAATGAAAATAAATTACTGTTTTACAAAAATAATTGCATTCTGAACTTCGAGAATATATGACTACGGCAAAAACTGGGTCTACGGATATACGAAACACGATGACAAGGTAACGGACCATGTGAACGTGATGAGACGATGGAATTAGCTTAGTTATATGCCTCTGAAGCCAATTGGATTCCGTCATTCTGAGAGGCCGTTGAGTACCATTCACAACGTATGTTTAGTGGAACTACAAAATGCCAGCATGATACGAGGATGCAAAAAAACCAGCCAACGATGGAAATACCCATATGGTGTACATTTGCTCCAACTAAGCATAGTGACATGACTCAAGAATAAGAGAACAATATTTTACAAACATTTGATCTACAGGTCTATTAAGTTAGCCATAATTATAAGATATTAAAGATGGCAAAATAAATACACAAAAAGATATTTCTGTAACACATATCGCTTTCTCAGTCATATTTGATAGTGTTTTTCATTACAGATGTCTAAAATTATAAACAAAATAAAAACCACGTGCTTTCAAGTTCCTCTATCATAAATACAACTCTAGTTGGATTTTAAATCTGTCCGCAGCGGAGTAGCTCGGGATGGTATTATCATGCACAGTGTGCTAAAAAATAGATTTTTTTAGATTTTAGGAAAAACAATGAGTAGTAGTCTGTCTTCCGCTCGGTCCTCAGTAGTCCTGACGACTCAGTCAACTTGGCTACCCAAGCTCGAGACCGACTTGATTTTTAATTCAAAAAATGTATTTTATGGCAATATATATAAAAAACCGTTTTGTTATTCTAATATATTATAGTGGCCTACCACCAAGGATTGGCAATAAATAAAGTTGATTGTTAAATAACAATATTATTACAGCTTTGAAGTGATATTTTAAAGTACTTTTTTATTATGAAAACCAGCTCAATTTCCATATAATTCGACATTGTGACATTTAACTTGTCCAGGGTATAGATATATGCGTCCACTCAAAATACGCTATAGACGTTTATTTATGTCAAGCACTCGTATATTATCTATGCATCAAAAACCATTGTAAAACAATAGTATTACATATATTAAATAAAATTTAAAGCTAGATAATAATAAAACGTATACCCAATCGTACAACCGCAATGAAAAAACTCACCCGAGAGAGGTTAAATATAACAAATATTAGAACTCTAATTCTTACAACTATAGATTTGTTGTTTAATTTCTCATGGTTTCGATTGTAGTTTTCTTCTATAGTGAGTTTTTATTATTATTTTATTTCTCAAAAACAATTTTATGAAGAATAATCAACGATAGAAACATAATATTCAATAACAAACACACATAAGATAGACAAAATCTCATCATTCAATAAGCCACCGCAGAATTGCGTATTGAATTTAACAAGTAATCATAGCACTATACACCCACTGTCATAGAAAATCATCCCCTTTGCTTTTTGATAGTGTTTAGAACACGTGCCACCACACTTGCCCCTCGGATAGTTGCTTTGACAAAGGATTGTTGTACAAAAGTGTGCAGCGGTATCTGGCTTCAATTCCCGAGGGAAAAAGGCGTGTTTCCGCCGACGGACTTCCTGGGTTCAATAAATAAACCTTTTTGAAAAAAATAATATGATACTTATAACTGTTAAGCTGCTTGAATGAACAAAACATATAAAAGTTTTATTATATTTATGGAAACAGTTGACAAGTAATTAATATTAAAAAAATGTCATCACTAAAAGATGAAAATATTAGCCAGTGTACTTAAAACATCCAAAAATTTGTAATTTTAACCTGGAGATGGGATTAACCTGTCTAAAAGTATGGACGCCCATTTGCGCCAGCTCAAAATTTGCTTTGAAGAAGTATAAACGTATATGTATGTCGATAACCAAGCAATAAAATATTTGTATATGTTATGTATGCATTATATAAATATTTTACAAAAAAATTATTGCATAAACTTAATAAAATTCTAAATTTAAAGCTAGGGTAATGAAAAAACGTCCACTTGGTTGTGCAATCGTAATTAAATAACTCACTCTGAAGAGGTTACTTGTATAAATCACCGTATTATTAAAAGTATACATGGTTTGCAGAATACCTCTAAAAATTTTAGGCATTTTAGATTCCTAGTAGCTTGACAATTGTTTGTATCAATATAATATGATCGTGTCGTAATTAAACTCTTGTTCTTAAAATGTAATACTCATGAAAAAAATCAAAATCAAGTTAGACGCTGTTTACCGCAATTCAGCTTCATAATTTTCCATTTTTAAAAGACTTGTGACGTAAAAAAAGAGCGAATTAACTTTTCCATACTCGTAATTCCTAATGAACAAGAATATATAATATATATAACCTAAAATTGTTATTCCATTATTTAATATTTATAAGAGAATTTTGAATAAATTAAATGTGAATTATATTATTGGCAGGTGGCTTAAAAGGTACATATCTAATTAATCAGTATTCCAATTTTTTTCCTTTCCACTCTAGTATTTTTGAGTATGTAATTATTAAATTATACAACCATTCACATAAGATTCTTATTAGTATACGTTCAAATATTCTGTGTTCATACATTTCACATTTAAATACACACATTTTTTTTCAGACCTCAAAGTTAAACAAAAAGAAACAAGACAAACTAAAGCGAAATATTATAAAATTTGTGACTGGCATATCTTGCGAAAGCTTTGTCTAGTAGAAATAAAAGTTATGTATAATATATCTACAATTTACATTTGACAGTCTGAAGTTTGCGTTATACATTTTTGCTTCAAAACTCAGTTAAATTTTTGTTAGTCGAAACGATAAACATTATATAGAATGTCTCTAGAACTCTCTCATTCTTCAGTATGGTGGTTTGACACAGATGTTTACAGGGATATTTTTTCTTCGATCTATTCCTAAATTCAAAGACAGTTACAAACGATTACAAGTAGATGTTACGGTTTATGTATAAAAAGGTTGCACATGCCTGCAATAGATAAAATTCCCCGAGGATATCATTTCCGCTTTCACTTTTTGGTAAATCATTTTTTCCAAACATATGGTTGGCGAAAGTCTCTTATCGGTCATATTATTAATGGTATCTTATCAATAAAATATTGACGTCATAAAAAATGCAATTTTGGCTATTGTACCTTTTTCGACAGTATATGAAAAAAGCCTTTTTTTAAAACATATATATGTAGAAATATATATACGATACGTTTTATGATAATGATTGCTTTTTAAAGCTAATAGTTAAATATTTAATGTATCTTGTAAGTTTGTTGCACTGATTTTTAAAAGGTCCCAAAACTTGAAATAAAAATGAAATTCAAATAAATTATGAATTTTATTTACAACCAATCCTATGTATTAAGATTTTAAATTAATAATTAAAGCTTGCAATTCGCAAATAAACATAAAATATATTTTTTTAATTGCGTTACACTGTTATACTTTTCTGAATTTTAAAACATTAAAAAATTATGAATTAGATGTTTAATTTTAATACGAAAAAATGAATACCTTTTGTGAAAAAAATTCCATTTTTTTAAAACTTTCGATAATATATTTTCCTATGATAATATATTTCTATCAGTTGCATTTTTTATTATCAATCTGGTTGTATCAAACTCGAAATGTATAATTAAACTCTCGGCAAAATGTTTAGTTGTATAAATGTTATGAATTTACATGTTTTTATTAAAATAAATTAAAATAACTTAAACAATGCCTAGCATGAACAATCAGTTAACACTTTGTAACTACAATTTCATATATTTATTTTCATTTTAAATTAAACAAACTTATTGTCGCCCTCGTGGATGAGTTGATAGTAGCATCCGACTCACGAGACGAGGGTCACGGGTTCGAGGCCCGTGCTGATCGCAAATTTTACAAATGTTCATTCATTTTTATTGTAGCGAGGACACGACCCCGTAACGGTTAAGCTAACAATTGACTATTACTCGTAAAAAAATAACTGTTAAGAACAATTTTCACACTGTGGAGATTCGTATACTTCTTTCGGAGCGGATATGGTAAAAATAATAAATTTATTGAATGCAAAAATATTTTTCACCTCATAAAAAACGTAGTACTGTTTATGATTTAGTTTGTTGTCTAGGCTGACATCTACAAGAAAAAATGGTCACAAAGTTACCGCTTGCCTCATATCATCTTTAGATTGGTAATTTAGGTAGAATTTTAAATAAATGAAACCATTCATTGGTACTAAAAATATTCTATTTTACGTTCATCGACAGCCTTTTCATGAATTGATCGATATGAATTGTGACTTGTAATGGAATTTGTGTTAGACTTTCTATTTCTAACTACAACATACAAACTTTATATCTGAATTTAATGATACAATATTAAAAACATTACAGAATATCTGTGTCCCAATGGTTTTGTATTAAACGATGTTTTTACTTCTTCAAGAAGATAATATTAAACTTCTTGTCGGTCACAAAATATGTCCATAATACCTAATTTCATTGGCCGATTGAATTACATCCACCGCGAGTGATAAAGGGGCGACTGATTTAATTAAATGAACAGTAAACGCTGTGAAGCTACTGATTGTAGCATTCAGTTGACAGGAAACGTGTACTGAATTCAAGCCTCAAAAATAACCACGCTTTGAAATCAAAACGATGTAGAATACTTGTATAAATACTAGTTTTGATTCCATAATGAAAGACGTTTTATGGTTATATACTAGTAGATATTTTTTGTTGCCCTCGTAGGTGAGTGGATAGACAACTCATGAGCCGAGGGCTTAGGGTTCGAATCCCGTAGCTGACAAAATTTTCACAAATTATTTCACGTGCACTTGAAACCAGGACAAGGACCAAATTGGTTGAGCTAATAACTGACAATTATTATTAGTAAAAAAATCTATTAAAAATAGTCGTCACGTTATGAAGACCAATATGCTTCGTTTTGGAGCGGATATGGTTCAAATTAACGAGAAGAGTGTCGAAGGTTTAAATAGTGGCTGGCAAAAAGTTTTTTCATGTGCATTTGCGTAGAACCGAATTGTTTTGAGTTGATAATTGACAAGCATAACTGATAGTGACAACAAATTGATCAATATTCACATTATAAATTTTCATATGCTCAATTTTGGAGCGAATATAATCGAAAAAAATATTCTTCGATTATGATAAATCAATTTTTCCGCTAATTTTATTAACTTACCGCTATTTCTCATATTTATTATTGAAAATGTATTGATATAATCAAATTAGCGCTATGATCCATTCTGGTCCATGGCCGGCTGCACAACCTTTCTCCAGGCCTCTTTGTCTCTAGCTCTCTTTTTCTTCAGGCATTCACATAGAGCATCTTCGTATTTTAATTACGTTATCGGCCCACCTGAGTATCCTTACCCTCAAGACATTATTGAAAAAAAATGAAAATGAATGTATATTTATTACATAAATAATACCATTTATAATTTTTAAATTAAAGCATGTAATAATTGTATTTTTTTAAGTTTTTCTCCGATTATAGTATGTATTAATAACCAAATAATGCAAAAATGTTTTTGTCGACTATTTTCTATGTGGATGTTTTGTAGGGTCGCTTAAAGCGATATGGCATATTGTCGGTGGAATACATTAATGATAACACATTACAGGTCACATTATAACTCATCAAATAAAACACTTAAAAGTCTAAGCAATCAAGTTTTTATAAAAGAATACTCCAGCACATAACAGGAATATAAGGAAATTTACTAGTACATTCAGAAAAGGATTACTTTATTATCGACATTAGACTAGTTGGTAGCGCGCACGCCTATCATGCGAGGATCCCGGGTTCAATCCCGGGCTGGTGACAATTTTTTTTAAATATTTATTCATTTGTATTGTTGCCAGGATACGAACCAGAAACGGTTGAGCTAATAATTGACAATTATCACTCGTAAAAAAAACTTTCAAAACAATCTGCACATTGTAAAGATCCATATGCTTCGTTTCGGAGCGGATATAGTTAAAAAAAAGTATCGACAATAATAAAAAAAATATTTTCTTCAGGATACACTAGAAATAAATCACCGTCTACGCTTCACATCAAATATCTGAAAAAATCACACATAATTTTCTGTCTAAAGAACCATACATGTAAACACTAATTCAGATTAAATACTCGTATTCTTTCAACCATAACCACTCTGAAACAAAGTAAATAGATTTCCACAATGTAATGATTGTTTTGACCGTTTTATTACGAGTAATGTTGCAATTGTCAATTATTAGCTCAACCGTTTTGCGTTCATGTCCTGGCCACAATACATATGAACATTTGAAACATTTTGCAACCAGCACGGACCTTCAACCCGTGATCCCCACTTGCTAGGTGTACGCACTACCCACTAGCCTTACGAGGATTATAAATACAAAATAAACATTTAATAGTATTTTATCAACAATATCTCAATGTTCTAGTTTGTCACAAAGCTTTCAAACTGGTTCTACTGTCATTTAAAGTACGATTAAAAAAACACAATTCACGTTGAATTTAGTAGACGTATAGTTAAAAATATTGACACCACGTACATAATTCCAATTCTACACATCAACAAAGGTTAATTTAATCTTTTAATTTTAATTCACAGTATTTGGGTTGAAATAGGGATTTTTGTCACTTCTACGTCGTCAGTATATTGGAAAAAAACGTTAAGTCAAAAAATGATCATTTTGACTTAATAATGAATGCAGTTTGGTAGATTCGGGCACGCTCTATCATTTGGTAAAACAATTTTAGCCATATTCCTCATACTTTTTTTTCTACTTAGTCGAAATTGAATATTGACTATTGGAAAAACACAAAACCAACTAAAGATTATTTCACTGATCAGATTAAGTGTTTCTATATATATTTTCATTCTGGCTAACAAAACTTAACAGTCGCAGTTGTCCTAAAATATCGACCGTGTTTAGGTAAAAAGGAGTAACCCTCATAGAACAAATTTGACAGGAGATACAAAAAATGTGTTTTAATGATTTTTAGTCAAAACCACATTAACACAAAGCTAAACTGCATGATGACCAATAAATTAGTGTTTCATTTTCCTTATCTGATAATAAAGAAAGTTATTAACAAAAAATCATTGAAATTGACGTTTAATACTTTTTTTCTTTCCTATACAAACTTAGTAGATCGTTCTCTTTTCAAAATCTAAAGCTGAATTTCGCTAATAATTCGACGTTTTTAGCTTTATTCCTTTTGACAGAACGTGTATTCAATTGTGTACATTGTGATTCTCAAATAAAAGCACTTTTCAAAAAACTTAGGGTTTTGCCCTTTTACATAAACAGTGTCGATATTATCGTTAAATATTATGTAAAAGACTCGAACTTTAAATATTAACTTTCTTAAAACACCATTTTTGACTTAACGCCTTCTGCCAATATACCGACGGTTCATTAATTGGATGTTACTATATTTCTGCCGTGAATGTAATTTACGAGAAAATGGTGAAATATATTATTGTTTTCTGTGACTGTTTTCATAATTTTCTATATAACTTAAAAATCTAATTTTATTAGATTGGTTTTTAAATGAATTCTAATATATGCTAGAAATATGAGTAAAATTTTAAAATTTTATGATTGATTTCGTCTGTTTTTATATTTTATTATATTTTATAAACG
>JAPMAG010000836.1:0-11417 GCA_036584685.1 Rhyacophila sp. Rhy_31_5 | reverse complement strand
CTTTAGTTAACCCTTTAAGGCCTAATTAAGGAAGATATGTTTAGTATACATTCTTTAAAAAATAGAATAGCTCAAATGTAGTAAAAAAATACTATTTTGTATTTAAATTATTTCAAATAGCTATTTATGTAAACCGTTATAAATTCAAATTACTAATAGAGTAATTATAAAAATCTACGTTTCTTAATATAATTTTAAATTTACCGTATTGACAATTTAGCATATTTTCAATGAAAATCTTCGTAATCTTTACTGCAAATATCTCACTGCAGATTATTGGTATGTGACTCTTTGGCACCGCCATTTTGGCATCGGACAATTTGGCGCCAAATTAATTACGTGCTAACAAAATGCAATGAAATACGAAAATACATCGCCGCGGATGTCAGAATCAGGACAATCGTTAGGAGTCACAACCAACGAAATATCATCAAGTGCCTTAGAACATGGGTTCTTAAACTTATGTAGTCCGAGGACCCCCTCTTGAACATTTTTTTTTGAGAACCCCATCCCAACACTAGGCATTTTACGTCGTTAATATTAGTAAACATGTATTGCTGGTTATTTTAATAAATGGTCTTGCCTTTATAACATTTTAATAAATTGGAGGTCCGCAGACCACAGTTAAAGAATCAATGCCTTAGAGGATTAGCGTATAATTTTCTGATGGAGTCGTGAACTGATGTTATACTGGATTTATTCTAAAGGGAGTAAAACATTCAATATCAACTTTTTTATATTACGTTTATTAGTAAATACATTAAAGAAAATATTCATTGATAACTTTTACGTACTTTTGGACAACTTTTATATACTTTATTAGTATTTTCATTTATAGGATGGGTTTATGTAATTCGTTTATATGCGCCAAAATGGCGGTGCCAAAACGTCTTGCTTCGGCAGACTATATGTATTATCTAAGTGATCTACAAGTATTTCTTTTATTGGCAATTAATACAGCAGTATTATTCATTGTAAAGTTAAAACAAAACAGTATAGAACAATGAAAATTAGTTATTTAATCGATTTTGTTACGAGTATAAGAGAGGTATCATAATATTAGATAAATTACTAAAAATGAGAATAAAAAATTGAAAACACCCTTACAAGACTTATAAAGACAAATTGCGCATTTATTTTATAATACGAGAAGAGAGAACGAAATATTTCAAAATTCTTTTAGCTTTTAGCGTAAGCTCTTTTAGCTTAAAGCTGGAAAGCAAGGGTTAAGTTCTTGGCAATTAATTCATTTCATAAAATAATTCACTCTTACCAAAGTTTCAAATGAAACAAATAAACATCGTGGCCGTGTACGGAAAGTATTAAACTGTTGTATTTAAATAAACCAACTAGTGCGTTTTAAGTATATTATTGTTATTGAAATCACCTATTTATTACAACATAAGCTGAATTGCTTTGTGTTTTCATTCTGTATTTAAAACAAACGACTTATATTTAAGGTACTCGCATATATAATGTTTATAAAATTTTATCGTATTTTTTTATAAAATATTTATAAATACATTGTATACCATCATTGTTAATCAATGTTTACTTTTTTTTAAAATAATATTTCCGATTGAATTCATATTAACCGTGGTTAGGTAAAAGAGAGTTATCCTCACAGAAAATAAAATTAAAGGAAGCACAAAAACGTGTTTTATTGTTTTTTAGTAAAAGTCACATCCATACAAACTTGAAGTGCATGATGACCAATAAGTTGGTGTTTCATTTTCGTGATCTGATAATTAAGAAAGTTATTAAAGAAAAATTATTAAAATTTACGTTAAATGCTTTTTTTCTTTCCAAACGAACTTAGAAGAATCTAAAGCTGAATTTCGATAATAATTATGAATTTTTCGCTTAATGCCTTTTGACAGAACGTGTATTTAGTTGTATACATTTTGATTTACAAATTAAGCCACTTTTCAAAAAACTGGGGTTTACGCCTTTTTACTTAAATAGGATTAATTATATTTGCCATTAAATTTTTGCTATGTGGCTAGTTGAAACCGCAATATTAATATTTTAACATTTGTATAAAAATTTGATTTCTAATTTTCATATACTATTGTTCAGTAAAATAAATGTTCATATAAATATAATGACTAAAAGTTAAAAACATTTAGGTAAATCATTATTTAGCGCAATTGAAATATATGTTTTAAAAGAAATGGTTTCAATGCGGTACAATAAAATAAATGGTATTAAATTGAACGATATAGCAGAGAACCAATTCAGAACACATTTTCTACGAAAGAAGAAAAATTGAAACAGTGTAAACCTCATTGGTCGTAACGAGCATTTTACGTACTTCGTTTTGTTGCACGGTAGAAATAACCAGACAAAACTAAAAAAGAATATAATGAAAGAGCATGAATGTAGCAAAAAAACAGAAAACCAAGAAAACGGAAGAAATTTCTTCTGCTCAGCTTATAGTGCTCCTAACTCTTCTACGCTACATAATACAATTACCAATCGTAAAGTTTCTGCTTTTGCAATAGCGATAGATTGAACGAAAAGGCCGCATGCTCAAATAAGTGAATAATTTAAGGCTCTAATCCACTATTTCTCGTAAAAAATATTTTATTAAAATATAAGACACACACAATATTAGTCATATTAAGATTATTTGTATAGTTTTTTTACGCAAGTAAAATGAATTTTTTAACATCAAAATGATGATAAAAATTGCCAAATCCAAAAAAGTACTTTTAGAGATATTACAAAATTATGGCTATTTTGACATGTGTTTTTTTCTTTTTGTTTCAATCTTATTTCGTTGAATTTGGGACAAACTAAATGATGATATTTTAAGGAACAATTAATATTCAGTGTTTTTTTTATTTCACCATTTTTTTCTTAATCTTCATCAATATAGTTAAAAGTGTGATAGAGATAATAAAATTCATTGTAAATCATTTATAATAATAGTCACCAATAACAAATATTTCCAGGATTTAAAATTATTCAAAATGTTATAACAATAAATACTCGTCAAGAAATTTTGACATATTTTTTACTAAAATATGTCAGATGGGACCTTAAAATGAGTAAATATATGTGTTAACTATCAATACTTGATAAATGGCTATTATTTTGAATTGACTTCATGGTTGTTACTGTTTTTTCAAAAAAATAAGTAAATATTTGGTAACAGATAATAAAATAAAACAAATAATGTAGCTTATGATTTATATAACCCTTTAAAATAATTATAGAAAATTACTATCAACAATATTAAATACTTATACTTTATTTGATTTTAGTTTTTTTTTTACAAATCCGACCATTTTTTGTGCAACCCTGTCGCGTTTACTTTCTTACCTTAGCTTTACTTCGGCGTGTACACACAACTCGCGAAATTCAGTTGGCAAAGTTATCCCATCCCATAAGGCCGAGGGAGAGGTATATATACTGACTATAGATAGATATACCAAGAGAGGGCCTCGGCTTTAGCAGTTAGGATAGTTAGAGATACCCTCCGTGCACCGGCTGGCAGACTTAGCCTACGTGCTCCCGGAGTTATTGCTGTGAACTTTTATCAGGGCTGCCATAATGGTGTGAATGTAGGCTAGAAATTTATTTTTATTTTTAGAATTATTTTAATGAATTGATTTTCTAAATAATTTTTTATTGTATTAACGAGAAAAGAATATTTTTTCCAATAAAGTACTGATAAATTAATCTTTAAATTCTTAATAGTATTTGATTTACTATCTACGAAAACGCTCTCAGTGATTCAGTGGATACACTCTTTAGTTATGATTTTCTCACAGCTTGAGTCCAAAATAGTAAATATGCATTTTTTTTAAATTCAAAATACGCTCCGAGACGGAGCATATTGGATCTTCATGGCATAAAGATTTTCATGACGTTTATTTTTTATCAGTAATTGTGATTAATTGTTAGCTCAGCAGATTCGTGTCCTGGTTACAATACAAATGAATAACCATTTGTAAAATTTGCGGCCAGCTCAAGCCTTAAGCCCGTGACTCTTGGCTCGTGAATCGGATGCCACTATTCACTCACCTACGAGAGCGAACTATACTAATTAATTATTAAAACTCATAAAAAAGTCTGGAAAAAAAATCTTTACCCTGTGTAGGTCCCATATATTCTAGTATATATATATCTAATTCTAAATGTTAAAAAAATATTCACTATTGAAGGAAATATATATCTCATTTCATTATTTTGATTACATGATCATTATTTTCCATAGTTTTATGACATATTATACCTTTCCGCAGTGATAATCAGCAAAAAACAATATTTATAGTATCGAGCATTGAACATAACAAATTGGTTCTGGTACATACATTCATTGATGAAATTTTATTTATAAATCTATATTAATACCAAATAATTCTTTAAGATGTCTTATTATTTACCATTTTATTTAGATGTCTATTCACTATATTTTTTGGATAAAATATACAAATAGACAGCCCTGTTCTTCTTTACGAGCGAAAAAGCTTCCTCAAAAGCTCGAAAACGTCTCAAGATATCCCAAAGTGAGTGTCGATGGTTTCAATTTAAATTAGCTTTTTTCTGAGCCCGCAAAGAAAGTTAGAAATTTGTTGTCGATGAAGTCACGACAAATAGAAAATTCTCTCTATACCATGCAAAAATGACAATTTTCTTTCTTCACATCTGTGATGGGTAAACTTAGACTGTTTATTGTTCCAATTATTTAAAAAGTTATATATCACTAATATGAAATAAAACTATTTCGGCACGGTTTATATTGAAATATTTTAAAATGAATATTCAACTGTATTGTATTCGAATTTTAACACAAATCAATACTTTAAACAACATCTTACAACAGGAAATATTTTACGGAAGGAATTACATATAATACTTTTATAAAATATTTTTTTATTCATCCTTAATTCATTCATCGCGGGAACTTCTTTATTTAAAACAATGATAAAACAAAAAGTATTTAAAATAACCATAGCTGCTGTGTGGCACGAAATTTAAATAAGGAAGTTCCCACGCCGCACCCTATATATCATACAATTCCTAATACTCATGTTTAAATAATCATTAATTAGTTATTTTAATAGAATACCATAATAATATTAATAGTTTTTAGTATTGATCATATTTGCTCAATAATGGAGCATATAAAAGGTTGACAATAATTAATTATTACCCTAATTGAACATGTTATGGCTACGCATATAAATATTTAAAATTATGTGAACAGTTACGGAATGAAACCCATAGAATAGCTATAAAAGGAGAAAAAATATCGATTTGGTCACCGTGAGTGTAGGACGAAGAATAGGTTTAAATAATGGTACAATTAAAAATAATCTTTAATCATATAACCTCAAACCTTAAACATCCATGTTTGTTTTAATGTGTCCTGTAGTTTATTTTTTTCTTATATATATTTATTTAAAATGGAACTAAAATACCTTTTATTTCATTGAAATATTTTTAATATTTTGCTTAAAAAAATCCGGGTGTATATTACAAAAAAAAATTAAAACAGGTAGTTCGCACAATTATTACTCAAGAACGGACAAAGGTAAAAAATAATTACAAACATATAGATTTGATTGAAAAAGTGGCACCTTAGCAAATTAACTACCAATGTCTCTCTATACACAGCACTCATAATCAAAGGGTAGCTAGGCAAATCCCATAGATATGTTTAAATTCAGGTGTTATTTTTCATTAAATTTTTACAAAGAATTTGATTTTTTTAAACAAAACTAACATACTGATTTTTTGATCAATTGAAATTTGGTTTGTCAGATTTTTTAACAAGTATTAGTTATCAATTACTAGCTCAATTAATTTGATACATGTCCTAACTTCAAGCGTACATGAAAAAAACCTGTGCAATAATCACCAGCTACAGGATTTGAGACCGGGCCCCTTACCTCGTCAGTTCGATGCGTTATCCAATCATTATAATCCAAATCACCTACACAAGTGATTTAGCACAGTTTCTATATTAATTTTCTAATAATACGAGTATGTATATTATAAAAATCTTATCACTACCTCACACATATAATTTAATCTACAAGTATGTCAGATTTTATATAAAAACCAGGACTTTGAAGTTGCTTCAAAATTTACTGACTCTTACTTTATCCTATTCTCCGACTCCGACTCCGACTTTTATTTTATTTTTTAATTTGCTACCTCTATAAAAGTCACATAATATTATTTCACGATAAAATACCTTTAAAATACTTATCCGCCAAACGATAACTGAAGACGTAACAAGAAAAAATAACCATTAGACACATAAGCGAGATATAAATAACACTGCTTCCGAGAAACTGTCCAACATAAGGCAGTCCCAGAATTCTGAATCGTATACATTTGTTGAAATTTTACACATGCCGTAATGTTATTTAATAAAGAAAACAAAAAAAGAAGTCGGAGTCGGTTGATTTTTTCCGACTCAGCCTAATATGTTACGACTCAGCCGGCTCCAACTCCGACTCCAGAGCCTTGATAAAAACATAATTTGTTATGACATTTATTATATTCTATTATTTTGTAGAAAAAATGTAAAAAAACTATTAAAATTTTAAATATGGTTAACTTCTGAAATGAAGTTTATTTCACAAAAACAACTAGTCTAGAACCCAAAGCATAATTCTGTTTTTTTTTCTTTTAACCATATCCCCTCCGAAACGAAGCATATGGATTTCCACTACAATATGAAAATTGTTTGAACAGTTTTTTAGGAGTAATAATCGTTAATTGTCGCCTTCGTAGATGAGTAGATAGCGCATCCGGCTCACAAACCGAGGATCACGGGTTCCAGGCCCGTGCTAGTTGCAAATTTTTTCAATTTTGTATTCATTTGTATTGTAGCTTGAACACAAACCTGGAACGGTTGAGCTAATAATTATCAATTATTACTTTCAAAATATTTTCACACTGTGAGATCCACACACTTCGCTTCGGAGTGGATATGGTTTAAAAATTGTTAATTATTAGCCCAACGTTTCGTGTTCATCTCCTGGCTACAATAAAAATTAATAAATATTTGAAAAATTTGCGAGTGCTCGTGAGTCGGATGCCACTATCCACTCGCCTACGAGGGCAACAAGCGTAATTTAATCATATAAATATATTAATTACACATTGGAAGATTTTGTGTTATATTAACCTTGGAATACTAACATATTGTGGTAGAAGACAATTTTCAAATAAATACTTCCAAAGTGCGCGTATTAAACTGTAGTAAGCTTATGAAATTTACCTCAACTGCTCATTCCATACACTGGATTGGCATTAAAGTTATAACAATACGATACGAAAATGTCTAGAGCACTCGGTGGCAACTAGACTCTATTATAATCCCGACTCCAAGACTCATTGTAGAGCTGACTCGAGAGAGATTACAGGTGCTTTCAGAGTCAGGAGCAATTATACAGATAGGAAAACCGGTGTGTTGTTTCGGGCACTTCGCTTTGCTTTTGGCGTTAAATGCAACGGGTTCCGTGTTCATTTACCTTAATCCGTCCAATTATATTTGATTTATATTGAACTTGAAGCAATACCAACGTTATAATGGATACTATTTTTACACTTTTATCAGTATGCAAACTTCCGTGTGAATTAAGCGAGCTGGAATAATATGCCGTTGTTAGTAGAGTACAAACAACAAAAATACAAATTGATCATTGATGAAAAATATTTTTTTAAAAAAATTATACGCACATTTGTATACGTTAGTATTTTATACTTATTATCTAAGCATAAATATAGTTTTAAGGTTATTAAATAAGCTTTTATTTAGTGTTTTTAGTTCTTTTGTGGTTATTCATATTCATATTACTGTGATTGTTATTTTTATAATGTTGCATTATAGACTTTTTAAAATTGTATTTGTAATGTTTATAAACGTAAAAAACTATAAAAAATACGTAAACACAAATGTAATCCACATTTGGTGTTATATTTTCTTGATATTATTTTTATCTATATTTTGTGTATTATATATTTTGTCATATTTAAATAGGAAGTAAATATGGAGACATAAATAATTTAGATATTATAGTAAAATAATAATGAAAGCATTGATACGATATTTTCTTATTTAATACGATTCTATTAAATGTAAAAATAGACAAAAAATAATATTTTCTTATCCCGGCAGATTTTAAATAAAGTTTGTAGGTTAAATTATCAATGAAAAAATAGATAACATACAAATTTAACTATCAAATACAATACACAATTAAACGTTTATAATATAAGTGTTTTATATAATCTACATTTTGTTTTGATACTAGAATAGTATTACTTTAAGATGAAATCGTCGGAATACTGGCAGAAAGTGAAGTAAAGAAAACTGTTTTGATAGAATTAATTTTTAAAGTTTGTGTTTCTTACATACATTTAACGATAATATGGCACCTGGCCCAAACCACAACTGGCACCAAATATTTTTGAAGATATTTTCAGAATTAGAATATACCTAGAAATACTTAATTCGATGAGCCAAATAATTATTAGACAATTTAACGTGTTTAACAGAAATAAAATATTCTTAATCAACTTAATATGTAGTGACATTTTAATATTCCAAAAAAATCAGATGATAGAGCGTGCAAAAATCTATCAAACTGCATAAATAAGCCAAAACGGTCATTTTTGACTTATCACCTTCTGCCAGTATAGAGACAAGATGTTATTACGTGATAAATAAGACTAGATGCTGTTCTATCAGATTATTTCCAGGTATTAATAGGTGAAGTTCTTTTGAAAATTTTCACCACATGCCTTCTAGTACTTAGGGCTGCGATAATGATTGGTTGTCTTTTTACCACACACCGCAAAGTTGAAACCATCTTTTTTACTTCATGTGACTCTTTTTGTCCGTACAGGGCTGCCACAAGTATGTACAACTATTTATCATTGCGCTAAAAATAATGAGCGAATTGTAATGATAACATGTCTTTAAAACTTCATTGTATTACGCAATTTATAAACTGATACAATAATAGTTTTATATAATCGCATAGTATTAAGTTTTCGCTACTAATATTTACTTGTATATCATAAACATTAGTCAAAATTCAAACGGAGAAATCGTACAGGGGCGGGATTCAAATTTAAAATAAAATTGACAGTAAAAAAAGAGCTTTTATCCGATTATCTGTCACGAGTAAACTCAGGATATTTTGCTCACATATTGCCTCTCAACTTCAGTTTGATTTTCTGGCGTATATTTAAAAATGACATAAAATGATAATTTTTCGTTAACACATTAAAATCCAGATGCATTAAAGTAAACATTTTTTTTTATTAAATTATAAGTAAAACTTTGTTTTATGAGTATAATAAATTCATGAATTCTTTATAATTATGATTAAAATTATACTACTTCCATAGTATCAGATACATATATTATGAACGCGACTGTGTTATTTTGGAAGTTAAATTAATATACAAAAAAAACATTATAAAATGTTAACATGGAATTTCTTATAAAAATAAATTTATCAAAAATGTCTATTCAGACTAGAAGAAGCCTCTAAAGCGGGATATTCAAATTGTCAAGTAAGAGGAAAAATAAGACGATTTATATGAAAACTAATATTTTTTTAAAATATATGGTGAATCACCAACGCCCGTAATACATATTTAGGGATTTTCACTTAAAATTTATTATATAGATACTCGTACTTAAAAAAAACAAAAAAGTATAGAAATCAATGATTTAGGGCATCTATCAACATATTTCATGTTTTATCTTATCGATCCACATTGATTATTTTTTTACCAAAAGCATTTTATCATGTACAATTTTGAATTTTGACTTTTATATTTACACTTTGTCATTAGAGTAGCAGTTTCCAATCATTTTTAATTTTTTATAACTGAACGTACGCGTAAGTACCGTATACCTGCCATCGTTAGTGGGTTTTTCATTTATCTCTTTGGACACTTTGATGGTTGTTGTTTTAGAAATAATTTACGTAATATGACACGAGTATCAAAAAGTTGAAATGAAATTTTACAGATTTAAATGTTTGCGTAGAAATGTATACCTCAGTGGGTGAAATGCAAAACCGATTGCTAAAAAGATTGCACCGCCCCAGACGACGCAGCATCAGATAGAGAAGCAAAGGTGAGCGAATTTTCCATCACTCCGGACCTAGCGTAGGCGACAGTTCATGTGTTAACCGCCAGATGTCGAACATGTATTTTAAAATTTAAATATATCTCATAGAGTGGCACAAAAGTGGATAAACTTAGTTTGAAAGAAGTGGAAGTAGAATTAATGAAAATCGCAAGCGCATAGTTAATATTATGCCTAAACATAATAAGAGCAATTACTACAACAAATAAATGTTTTTGTCTTTAAATATTTTGCCTTATTTTGGGAAGATTCAAGATCAATCAAGATTAGAAAAAAAACTATATATCTTGATCTCTAAACTGAAGTCTCAACCATAAACTAAACATTTTTAAGCAGATTCCGGTAATATTTAATAAAAAAACTGTAGTCAATATTAATATTAATCTTTATAACCTTTTAAACATTTGAATAATCATATTTTTAGTATGCGAATAAACTAATAAAAACCAAATTCAAAGAAATTTCACCGAAGGTAGTTGAAAGCTTTGTAAGATATTTTGATTGAAGGCAATGATTTTCAGTAGACCTCGTGTTAAGTACAATGGATTTAGAACTCTCATAAAATAAATTATAGAACTTGAAAGGCATTCAAGCCCAAGCCGATCCAGAAAAAATTGACAGAAAAAATAAAATGCTAAAAATCACATGAATTTAATTGTCGTTTTATCGTTGTTTTATTAAAATACAGTAGAATGAAATGGTTAAAATTAACCACTTTCAAGTAAAATGAACTATTCAAATAATTATCATACTGTGCTTTGTTTTGAAGTGAATGGATATTTAAATGGATATATGTATTCTTATTAGGTCTAACTTCATCTCACAAAGCATTATAATTTTGTTTTTTATTGTCTACATTTTATTAAAATTATAAATAACAATTAATCAATCAGAAGCAAGTGAGTAATACGAAAAATGTTGTAACATAATTAAAAAAAATATGTTGTGCTCGAAGACACGCAAAATAGAAGAATAGATATTGTTAAATGTTTCATATTGATTTGTATTCAGTATTTTTTTTATATTCAACCGTGGAATTGCTTCAAAGTAATGAATTGCTATTTAATGTAAATCTAGCCATCTTTTAAAAGGTGAGCTCTGCAAAAACGACCTGCTATTCAAAATCGCACTATGTAAATTTGCAATTTAAAATAAAATATTATAGTTTATATATGTCCTAAAATATAGACTAATCACTGATAGCTCAGTGTACAAGAATTTTTTTTTTTTTAACCATATCTGCTCCGAAACTAAGCATATGGATCTTCACAATGTGAAGATT
>JAPMAG010000830.1:0-12467 GCA_036584685.1 Rhyacophila sp. Rhy_31_5 | reverse complement strand
ACCACCGTTCGGATGCCGAACATACCCACCTTGATCCGTCCTCCCTAATTTTCCTTATTCCCCAAATTAGTGAGTTCAGGGACTAAATTAAGAGACAATCTACGGCTCGTGGACTGATCCGAAACATCGTTAAGTTAAATTCACTTAAAAATACACGGCTATAAACTTTCATCGACCTATTACGACCTACAGGTAATTTTATAGCTGTCATAAAATACGCGTAAAATATGTAAATCTGCATTTATCGAAATATATTTATGTCCTTTTTTAGTATGACGTGACATTATTATATTATCTTGCTTACATTCATTACAAATATTTCGATTCATGTAGCTTAATTTAAACAACCAGTTATAAATAATGCACGTATTTAGTTTTGATTCGATAAACATAATCGTATTATATCGTAATACGTCAGACAGAGTACAAATAATTTTCTACGAGAGATTTTTCAAAAATACACCGTATTTTTGACACGTTAATTCATAGTGCAAAACAAAAAAACACTTCAATTAAAAAGTTTACACCAACAGTCGTAGGTTTATCTATGAAATTAATCCATTTTTATTTCCACGTTTTTTGTAGAATAACGAATTCAAAAATAACGTTATAAAACGCCCTATTTTAACAAAATAAAAACCTCACGTACTATTTTATGTAAAATGTAATAGATATTTTTAGATTTTAAATGAAATTAGACATCGATCCAATCCGATAAATATTTATATACTCGTATCTTCACTAGTGCATATATAGCAAAAAAATAAACTTCACTCACCAGATTCTGCCAGTAATATTTCTTGTGGCTGCGGCTGATAGTGATATTCGTTTTCACCAACTCCTGAGACGTCCCCAGCGCTGATAATCATGAGAAGTAGCACTTGAAACGACATTTTCACTAACACTGTGAGAAAAGCGCGCGAAAATGCGACGCCATTTGACGTGACGGCCGCCATTTTATGAAATTCTTACTCAAATTTAGTTTGTTGACTGAAACGACATGTCTTAATTTTATCACTCATTAAAAACTAAACATATTTTTATGGACGTTTGTTAATGTTTTATTCTTTTATAAATTTATTCTTCTAATTTGATTTCTTATATATACTAAATTAGTTTTGAAACGACTTTTAATGTTAACTTCTTTAAATTAATTAAATAATTAAGCAGATAAAATCATTAATGGACACTTTATTTGAACATTTATTGGTTATAAGTTCTATATTATCTATTTTACATTTGAATATCTTACAATTATTTTTAATAGTTGTTCTAAACCAATAAGCTATGTTCAACTTATCAAATGGTTACGTAACAATTAATGGGTAAATTTAGGAATTTAAATCGGTATTTAATTCTCAATGCTGAGATTACATGTTGTTGTAAATTTGAATTTCTCCCAAATATAAGCTTATATTTTTATAAGCATCGAATGTATCAAATTTATTGGTGTAATAAAAACAAGTATTTCTATCGTGCGTTACATTACACGGACGACATTTTTTCATAAATGTGGCCTTAAATGTTAAAATGGTTATATTTATATACCTGACACGTGATACTAAATTATTGTTGGATAAAGTTCTATTAAAATGCAATCATAAAATGAATGACTTAATGAGCTTTTATTCGTTTTTTTATCATTGCTACACAATCGAATAGATATTTATTTCTTTACACTTTTACACATAAACAAATGCGTTAAAGTTTCGTTATTTTTTTGCACTCCAATTTCTTCTGGTGATTTTCTTTTACAGTGTCAACCTGAAAAAAAACAAAAAATACATATTATTAGTAAGAATAAATCAATCGTGTTTAGGTAAAAGTAAGTAACTTTCACAGAACAAATTTTACAGGAGGCACAAAAAACGCTTTTTAAATTTTTTTTGTTAAAGTCATATTAACTTACAAACTTGAAACTCATAATGACAAATAAATTATTCGTTATTTTCCCGATATGATAATTAAGAAAGTTAATAAAGAAAAATCATTTAAATTGACGTTTAGTGCTTTTTTTGCATACAAACTTAGTAAATCGTCCTTTTTTTCAAAATCTAAAGCTGAATTTTGATAATAATGTGACATTTAAAGCTTAATTCCTTTTGAATGAACGTATATTTAGTTAGATTATCATTCTAAAATAAAAGTACTTTTCAAAAAACTACGCCCTTAAACCTAAACAGGGTCGATATATAAAGTCTTTAATTAGACGTTTAAGCTAAATTTTGTCAACACAAAAACAAAAATTACGAATCAGATACGAAATGATTTTTTCGCCGAAAACTGTATATAATCTACAATATTCATTTAAAAATTTGCTAATTACCAAAATTATGTAATATTATTGAGTAGAAGTAGTAATGGGCTGTAGTAAAGGGGTCGCCTAATCTCCGAGATATTGGTTTGCAGTGTTACGAAGAAAATGTGGGATTCTTATCATGCCAATACAACTGTTGTCGCTTAATAACACATTACACGTCATTACAGCCAAAAAATGACTAAATGTAGGTGTTTTAATTAGTAAATTATTGTTCAAAATAACAAAATAACTAACATACTTTACAAAACCATGCAAAATTAAAGTAAAATGATAAAAATGTAGAACGTAGACAGGAAGTACGAAAAATAGCCGTTGGAATCATCGTTGACTAAAATATTACGTGGAACTTTTGAGAACATCTAGAAGCAATATATATTAAACATCTTCATTTTAAACTTTTAGGCCAGGCGCTACTTGCGATTTATAATCGCGCGATTGTTTTGTCGCCGAAATGGAACACATTATTTGTAATTGGAGCGCACGCATGTGCGACTAAAAAATCGCGGCTTTTTGTATAATCACATGTCGGTGACTAAACAGTCGTGCGATTATAAATCAGAAGTACGTTCCTGGCCTTAAAGCATTGGTCAGCTATTGGCAAAAATTGGTCGGATCTTTTTATTGTGTAATCGAAATCGACAAATGTGTTTTAGGAGGAATTTAAAAAAGAAATGAAATATTATGTTTCTTAATACTTTTTAACCACAAAACTATAGTTAGATACGTACTTATTCGATCTGAAAATATTAGTTTACTTAATCTAATAAAGAGCTTTCTAGCTTATGTTATATTGAATAAAGGGGGTTTGTGCGAGTCTCTTTTAGCTCACCCTGGAATAGAATTTTCTTTCACACATATTTTGAAGATTTTTGTATTCTTACAATTCAATGCGTTATATTTACGAGTATTTTTCCGACAAAAATAACATTACTCTATATATATTGCGAAATATACATTAATTTTGTTAATCAGAATTAAGATATTTTCACATTTAGAGGATCTTTTTGATCTGAGTTTTCAGGGAATAAAAAAAGTTTAATGATACTTACTTTGATTTTATTAATACATCCAATAATTTACTAGCATACGTTAAAAAGGCCATTTTGTAAGACATGTGGAAATATTTGAAGTTATAAACAACGTTACCTCTAAGGTGTGTGCATGTGCGGCCGCACACCTGTTATAAATTGTCCGCTCACATATTTCTATATTTTGCACACATTTCAAAGAAAGGAACTTGTAACCATATTTTTGCGCAATTATATATTTTATTTGATAATTTATGATGGCAGGTTCATTTCTTTGAGATGTATGCGGAACATAGAAACACCGTATACTTACACGTATTATGTTACGTATTTTGAATAAAAACATCATTATGATTTGTGGTTCATTATGTAGATTGCTTAATTTTATCTTTGCGTGAATATGGATATTTGCGCAATGCCGTCTTTTTTTTTCTCCGCACATATAAGTTAATGGGCCGCACACGCGTTGAAAAAATTAGGGGGAACGTTGGATATAAATACTAAAATACTTGAAGATTTCTTTAGGTATAGTAACAAACATAGATGAGAAAAATTTCGAATACTTTTTATGAACCTACCACCGACCTGGCAGTACACTGATTATGAACAGTCACCTACTTGACACTTTCACATTTCAAATATTTTTCTATCCATATTTTTTTATACAGTAGCGGAGCCACACGGGATAGTATTACCATGCATATTAATGCAAAGACAGGCATTTAAATGAGAATAATAACTAGCAACTTTATCGTCTAATTTCCTGTGCGGCACCCTGTGCATCCAGTGTAAACGACTAAATCAACTTGGCTATCAATTAAGGTTATGGCTGACGATATGGGACTAAATTACTCCCTATAAAAAGCAACAAACTTTAAAACATAATTGGTCTTGAACAAGACATCATCAGTTCGAACGTGTATACCGTAACGTAACAAACGTAACGCGCTGGGCTAAAAAGAGCTGAGCGTGCCCCAGGAAGAGCTTTCCAAGATTTTGGTGGTTTTTAAATATCCAAGGTTATGTTTAATAAACAAGTTTTAAAATAATAACGTCTGCATATTAGTTTGTAATTTAAGATACGGGTTGATGAAAACTCGATACCGTGCGGATATCTATTTTGAATGGATTCGATAAAAAACGAAAATCGTCAAATTTCTGACTACGATCTTCTACCAGTAACGGGTCTAATTACAACAAAAGTCAATATAAAGAAGCGCATACGCCTATCGAGCGGGGATCTTGGGTCCAAGGCCCGGGCTGGTTGCAGATTTTTTCAAATGTATATTTATTTGTATTATAGCCGGCCAGGAAACGAACCCAAAATGGATGAGCTAATAATAGACAATTATTACTCATTGAAAAAACTGTCAAAACAATCTTCACATTCTAAAGATCCATATGCTTTGTTTCGGCGCGGGTATGGTTAGAAGACAAAACATATATAAAATGATAAACTACGCATAATGTGCAGAGATTAATTAGTAGTTCATCGGATAATATAAATGTTAAAAGTAGCTTCCATGTTCCAAGTAGTTGAGAAACGCTGGTTTATATTTTACATTGTTAATATTTCCGTCTCATTAATAGTTATATGCTCTAAAATTAGACATGCAGGTTTCTCACACAACAGTCTTTCTATAGAAATGTCCCAGGAAACGGCTAGAATTATGTAAATTTTGTAGTCCTCTAACAAGCACAGTCGTCCGAATAATAGCGACAAGGTTAGAAACTCCCGGTTGGAAGACGACTACAAAGTACATACTCAAAATAATAGTAAGTAGCAAATGCTTGGAACTCGTACAAATAAAGCTAGTAAAGGCTTCCGTCTTACACCTGTCAGTCGGCGCTTAGATTAATGAAATATTTGGCGAACGGAGACCGCATTTAGCGCTCCAGCCGGTTTGACGCTCGCACGACGGGCAACAGTCCGTCTCAAAGCGATTGTGGCAGATCCGTGCAAAAGACGTGCTGGATAAAGGAAATTAGATTATTTATAGCATCGTAATTAAATATTTTTTATGCGAAATAAACAAATACTGCTTTAATCACATCAGCAAATCGCGTATCATTTTGATGCGGTACACGTACCGAAACGGTTAGATGAATAGCAGACTATTAATCCTCATTAAAAGAATATTCAACATAAAATGAAGCCGTATAGATTCACACGTTCCGTACTAGGGCGGATATGCTATTTTTTTATTTGGTCAATTAATAATTTACGTTAAAATTTTGGATATTTAAAACACGTTCGCGGACACTTGTCAGCTAATAAATGTTCGTAATGTGGTTGTAATTAGATTATCAGGAATGTTTTTGTCACTTTTTTTATTTTTTCGATTTAGTTATATAAAAATGAGTTAACTCTATAAAAGAAAAGTGTACAACGTCATTACATGTTGTATCGTTTTATATTTGCCAACTTCATTGTTCGGATCATAATCTTTGTTAGAATTAAATTCTCCATCATCATCAAAAAAAGGATCAAAACTGTTCTCTTTCAAACTCAACAAGCAAGAAGTCCAGTCTTTTTTGTTCTTTTTCAAATAGGTAGTTCGAACCAGCCATTTTTTATCAAACAAAAAATATTCAGCCGTTTTTACAGTATATATATAAAATAGCGGAAATGATGTTTGAGGTAGCAGGTAAGTGTTTATATTGCATTTCTTTCGATACAATTTTGGATATTAAAAATGACACTATTCGATGAAAATATGTGCGGACTGTGACAAAAGCAGGCTGGAAACATATTATTTTAATCTTTTCTATGCCAGAAAAATGTCACAAGTTGGCAATTTTTAAGCAAAAATATAACCTTAATTTTTCTTTTAAAAGTATATTGAATGTTTCTTTGTCATGACTTTGTTATTAATTTAATGATCATATAATAGTCATATTCCTGTTTTCATATTTAAAATCATCCAACATTTTCAAATTTGTCTAGCAAACTATGTTTTATATTGCGCGAGTTAACTCGTTTCTGACACTTAATCGGTTAATTCAAAATACAGCGTCTATAAACGTTATCGTTTTACGTTCTACTGTACAGGATATGTATGGACGTTCTGTCATATCTTACATTCGTGGACACAACGTCATGTCTGCGAACGTGTTTAAGGTACACATAGCAATAAATTTTCACATCACAGATAAGACTAAATACTCACAGAATATTTAAAGGAATAACTTGTATAATGCTATTCATAGGTTTTGTAAAAATACTCGTTTATAATAAAAATATCGGTGTAGGAAATAACTTAACAATGTATTGTAAATGCATTATAAGCATGAATCAAAGATTTTTCTTTAGGCTAGATTTTCTTTATTAAATAACTAATAAATACTATCCGCACGTATATTCAACAAAGCTATATGATGCATGAGACGATAAAGGTGTATTTCCAGATATGAAATAAAAAAAAATTGATCCCTAAATTAATAATAAATAAAATTATTAAACATTTTTCTTACCTATAACCAAATAATTCTTGATGGAAATCCATTCAATTAATAAACCATAGCATTTTTTCCCTAACATGGTTTTTTTGTTTATTAAACCAATTTCGTATATAACAACATTTTTTAAAATAATTAATGACTAGTTCGATGTAATTATTGTGCTCATGAATAACTTGTTACATAAAACGTCTACAATAAAATTAGTCATCGTATATAAAGTAAGTTGTACTAATTAAATGGCGTCCCTTTTTAAGGAAGCCACTGACCATATAAACGTCGTCCATCAGCACGTTGCCAAAAAGGCACAGCACCTCCCCCTTATCTACTTGAAACCTACCCCTAAAATACAGTAGCGCATTTAGGCTAAATAATAATAAATAAATAGATGATAAATTATAATAATTAATTATTATCCCTCCCTAACATTTTAATATAATGAATTACATAATAAGTTTTTCGATATTTATAATGTAAATAATTAATGTAATATATAGACATTTGTGTGTATGTATAGATATTGTTTAAATGAAATCATTTGTAATTTTGTATCCAAGTCATTAAAAATTAACTGAAAACTAATTAGAGTAAATAATAACTTTTTTTAAATATTTTTTTTTTTTTTTAACTATGCCCGCTCTGAAACAAGGCATATGGATCTCCATAATGTGAAGTTTGTTTTGACAGTTTTTTTTACGAGCAATAATTGTCAGTTATTAGCTCAACCGTTTCGGGTTCGTGTCCTGGCTACAATAAAAATGAATAAACATTTGTAAAAATTTGCGACCAGCACGGGCCTTGAACCCGGGACCCTCGTCGGATGCCTATCCACTTACCCACGAGGGCGACAAAATTTAAATATCAGAAAGTTAAAAATAATGGAACGCTAACTTAAATAATATTCAACAATGTACGTTTTATAGGTTTTCTTTAACTGAATCAAAACGTTTTAATAGCTTATCTTCTTTTATATAATTCTAATTGACCAATTTCTTCAAAATGTAAAATTTTTAAAGACTAGTTGTATAGTTTCATAAGCAAGTACAATTTTCTATAAATTTGTTAATCGCTGGTTTATATGATAGTTGACAGTCGAAAAAAGGACAAGTCTTTTAATTTCTTAAATCATTAAAATATTTAAAATATTTAAATAGTTATTTTTCAGTCATACACTTTCACACATTTCAGTCAACTGTCTGATTACATAAAGGCACAAACGCCAACGACATCAATTCATTTTCTTTACCGCCAATCTTTGGTGGAGAGTCACATGAATTGCAGCATTACATCACATGAAAGCATTGAGCTAATATTAAAATTTCAAATGACATTTTAAAACATCACAGTTTTGCAATATAGTGCTGATGATAAATAGAAATATTTAAATAAGGACATTTTAAAATATGCAATTGTTTTAAAATTGTAAATTAAAATAAGTAAAAAACAAACTGGTAAGTAGAACTTTGTTACACAATATACGAGTATTTACTCAAAATTTATGACTACAAAATTTCATTTTTGCTTTACTTTTTTGGAGGATTTTTTGTAAATATTCCTTTTTTATCAGTTTTACGCTGTGGCCATTCTAGATATTATCTTTTTCAACGCAAGCATCATTGGCACATACACCCCTGATCAATCTTCAACACCCACTTTCACCACTTTTAACGCCCGCTCTAAAATCCCTTCTTCCTCACACTCTGGTGACTGGCACCCCGATCCAAACAGTCCTAAACCGCAGAGAGACCGAGTCAAAGTTCCAAAGCGGCTATCCATTACATTTGTGACGGATTACAAAGGCTTCCAGCTACAAATACTCGAATGTTAGTCGTTACGAATGTAGCTCATACACTCACAAATATTGCTACAATAAAGCAATCATCAATTTTATCGTATCTACACCAACAAAAATTGTCTTCGACAAATATGTCATTGTTACAAAATACTGATTTGATAACCGTGATTTTTAATTCAACATTTATTAGTTAGAACAAAAGAATATTCTGCCAAATAAGAGCTCACTTTTTATTTTTAAAAATCAGCTGTCAGTCAATATTTAATGAAGTACGTATTATGATTAATTATAAACTCTGTTATTCTAGTACAAATAAATAATTCATATATTTTCTAATAAGTAAAATATTTTTTGTAGATTTTGGGCTGAATAGAGTTTATTAAAAAAAGTCTCAACATAATATAATATTTTCTCTTTTACGGTATTCCTTGCTTTCATATGATGATATACACAATAGATTATCCTTAGTTCACACAATCAAAAAAAAGTTGATACCTTAATTCCTATTTTTAAGTCGATATCCATTCTGATATGCAACATATCAAACTTTTACAGTGTGAAGATTTCTTCAGAGTTGATTTTTTACGAGAAATACTCGTAGTAGTTAATTATTAGCTCAACTATTTGAATTTATATTCTGGCTGCAAATACAAATGAATAAGTCTTTTAAAACTATTTTGACTAGCTACGAGGTTGAACTTGTGATCTTTGGACTCACAACTAGAGAATGTGTTCACTGATCTACCGAGTGCTTCAATATTTAGGCATTGAGACTAAAGTTTGGTCGACCAAATAAAAACTTAAAACGTGGAAGTGAAGCATCTTGGTTTTATTAAAAACATAAGATTATATCGAAGTTACTCAATCAAATGTATTTGAGATCCGGTCGTCATTTATTCGACATTTTTATTTGACGTAAAGTAAATTTATAAAATTGGACTGGCAGAGAATATAATACAATAAATTATTTTCAATTTGATTTAGGCTCGCATAAAAACGTAATTTGACATTATCTTTAGTATACTAAGCACACATAACATATTATATCATTCTATTGCAGTCACATTGTTGACATTGAAAGCAATATCTGTGCGCGAGTTCCCTTACTCAGTATTCGCGTTGTGTTTCATGTTTGAACGGAATCTGCGATCAGTTCCGTTTATTTGTTCCCGGCCGCGAATCCACTAATTGCGATCGCATTAAATCGCCTCTCACCGCTGATTATGTGACATTTTCATAATGAGCAATTCTGTCTGTACATTAATCTCACACCATGTTCAACTACAGTGTTACACTTTCAGTTTCAGACAAGACATAGTAAACTAAAACATTGTTTTTATTGTATTTTTAACACACTTTCCCAAAATTAGTTTTAGCATATCGAAAAATGTATAATTTGCGGTCAGTTTTAACTTTTGCTATTAATTAAAAATGTTGAAATGAACGAAATCAGTATACATTTTTAAAATTCATGTTGTAAAAATACGTATAAAAACCTATTACGTATATTTAATATCTAAGCCATTGATGAAAACTGTTAAGTTCATAAAAGCTTAAATAATACACATATTATACAATTGTTACTGTAGGAAAATTTTCTTTGATTATCACTATGACGTACAAGTGTATACTACTTTTTCAATAAATATAATCACATACCCTGATATATATTAAAGTTATGGATCACTGATCTAGACGAATAAAATATTATATTAATAGTAACAGTGTAAAAGTGGTATTATAAAGTGAAAATAGTTTTTTTATTGCGTTTGCTTTAACACAATAAAATATTTTTATTTGTATTCATAGGATACTCGAGCAACACGTTACGTTTCATTTTATTGTGATCATGTCCATGAATATTGAATAGATAAATTTTGACTTCAGCCGAACAAAATATTGATCGTAAATATGATTTTTTCCAACTTAGCCTTTAAGGCCTACCCTATCTAGCAAACCCTTGTAGCATAAGTAAATTTACTCAACAATGCATAAATTAAATTATAATGCGTAGCTTATTCGAGAGAGCTTTCCATAGTGTATTGTATAAGACTTTTGTACTTTAAATTCGCTACAGAAATTTGTATTTTTTAAGTAATTATTTTTGTTTTAAACTTAGATTAAAAATAATGATTAATTTATTCATAAATATTAGAAAAATAACAAAAAATACAAAAATAAATGTGTGGTTATTTATGTATTGATGGCAGGCTTAGTGCGGACTACCAATCGACGCCACTAAGCCACTAAGCGACAGTTGGACCCCGGTCTGAGGTCTTTATGTCTAGGATTCGAATCCCATTCCTGGTGAAAATTCCACAGGTTTTTTAATGTTCATTTGAAACCAGGACATGGACCAAATTGGTTGAGATAATAACTGACAATTATTACTCGTAAAAAACTGTCGAAATAAATCTTTACATTGTGGATGCTCGTATATGCTTTATTTCGGAGCGGATATGGTAAAAAAAGAATTTATACATAAACTGAAATAACAAAATAGTTTTTACTATTATACTCGTATATATGTACATATTCGTATATTATACTTATTTTTCCCATAAGTTTTATTTTTAATTATAAGACCAGTTTTGTATATTACGATATTTTCAACTGATATAGAAATAGACGAATTCTATATAACAAAATAAAATCAATTTAATAAATTTTATGAACTTCTGTTAAAAAAATGAGTATATGAGTACAATCATAATAATAAAATAAGTACAATATGTTTAAGATTTACGACAGAATTCCGTTTCATAACATCGAATGTACATCAAAATGACCGTAATCTGTCGAATTTAAAATGTTTAAAAAACAAACAATCGTCACGGTATTATAAAAAAATATATTTTTTTTATTTACGATTAAATATACTTAATATAATTAACTAAACAATTACATACATCCGTAAATTAAAACCACTTTTTCTGGATTATTTTCATGATTCTGTTTATTTAAGAATTTTGGGCTTGAAAATACACTGCCAAAACTTTTTTCTTTTAATTATACTGTATTTTGTTTATTGAAAGATACATGTATATTTATATATATAATTCAGTTGAAAACTTGTTAAAATTTTGACTATTAAGCAATGATATATCGTTTATGACATGTATATTGACCTATTCAGCGTTGTAGCTGAAGAATTTATTAATAGAAACAAGAAGTAAAATGATTTCGAGAAAAGACGAAATGATGTGACGTTAACAAAAGTATTTTTATGTTACTAGAAATCAGAGTAAAATTAAATGACGAATACTAAAATTTATAAAATCATATAAAATATTCTTATGGTATTAATATTAACATATTTGATACAAACTTGTTTTCATAAAATATAATACAACATGTATAGATTTGATTGTAAGTCATAATTTATAATATCTCTTCATAGCAGCATATAATTTCATATATTTTTGAATAATTAATTTCATTGCAGTTAGGGAGCATTTTTGAAGAAAAAAATCTTTATTAGTAGAGTATTTAACCGGCATTATAAACAGTCGAAAGAATAAGTTGTGATATCTTCAAAACATAGTCTAAAGACAAAAATAAAATGTAAGTATATTTTATACAAAAAGAACGTCCGAGAGTGGTAACATTATTCTTAAGAGAAGCATTTCAGAAGAGCTGTCATTAACTATGACGAGCAAGCAGCGAAACAAACATTAAATATTATGATTTTAAATATCCATAGATGAGTACAATACGTGGATAATAAGCGTATATTCAGAATTAATATTATTATATAGACGTATAGATATTTAATAGTTTCAATAGATGTCATCGTTTGTTGTTGACTGATGCCATTAAACAAAAATCAATTTTTTAGTACATATGTAGCGACACGTTATTTTCG
>JAPMAG010000829.1:0-13771 GCA_036584685.1 Rhyacophila sp. Rhy_31_5 | reverse complement strand
ATCTTTTTTATGTAAAATTGAAGGATTTTCATTTCAAAATAATGTTTATTCTTCATTTTTTTATGAGCAAATACTTTTTTCCATAAATTTATTTTAATTATTTCACAAACAGCTTCTATATTTTAGTGAACATTGAGGAAAATGTAAGAAAATTTTTCTTAAAAGTATGTTATTTATAACTCAAACAATGCCCCGACATGCAAGAAAATGTTTTTGAAGCCTTAGAATTAATTCAGGCTGAAGAGGTTGATATAAAGTTACAACATCTTTTATAGCAGAGAAGCTGCATTGCGGAAGGCGACAGAAAATTTTTATAACACTATGGTAATAATTCTCATAAAAGGTCAACATATGCAAACAGAAAGCACTGTAAAATACAAGTAAAACAACGTGGGAGGACATAACAATTTAATAATTTTAGCCCAATATGGTCACGTTGAAATTGGCAATAAATGTAATTCTACACGATATGTCAGGTTCTAATAATAGAAAAACCTTGATGTGACTTGATTCAATGGCGCTTGCGATTACGATAAACAAAAATGCTGTAAACAAAACAAATCAAAAAACATTATCACGACCAGTTATCGCGGGTCGTTGGACGACGACCGCATCCGCAGGCGACCTTCCAAAATAAGTATAGCGCTGAGTGGATCACCATGACTGTACTCATGAATAAATCAAATGTATACCCAGGGTTCAAGACTGAGGAATATCGGCATCTTGATTCGAGTGGATATTATGTGCGTCTATAGTCTACACAAACACAATATAGAAATCACGTAAAACCTAATTTTTGGTACAGGTTTTTCATACTAAACCCCCATTCTCAAGTGTTCAGGTTTGTAGTTTAATTTTAACTGAGGCGTTTCTCGCATCTAATCTAGCCACTATTTTTAGATATATTGTATTAGAAAACTCTAAAAACTTTTGTTATATTTGTGTTTGTAATTCGGCTTAGTATTTTTTTTATATTAAGTACTGTCAATTTAGAATTTTGTTTGTTCATACGACACATAATTTCCAATATCACAGAAGTTTTATCAGTTTCTTCACGAAACCAAAAAACAAAATCTAATTTATTCATATTTAACGGATTAAATACCAGAAATGAGTTAACTCCCACTGCTTAAAACGTAGTTTTCAAGACACATTTTAATATGTTGGATGATTTTAAATATGAAAACGCAGAGAGAATAAAATATAGAAACATAGTCATTGACAAAGAAATATTCAATATAATTTGTTATTAATAATAAGATTCTATTTGTGTTTAATAATTCACAGCTAACTAGGTTGTGACAATATATCTGGTACAAAAAACGTTAATTTTATCCATTGGCAATATTTGGTGAAAAGTCATTCGACTGAAGTAACAGTAGACATAACCAGTAGATTTTTATAAAATATATTTTGGCTACATTTCTAAAATAAGTATAAAAAAACTGTGCTATTAATTAAAAAGCGAAATTGTATTTTAAAATGGCGTGAAGTGCTTGGGGCAATTTAATTATTTGGTTATTTTGTTGTGTACTCTATAGGATAAATCAAACGATGTGTGGAATTTATATATATGTGAATAGATTAATGCTAATTGTGACAACAATATGTACGATTAGTTATTATTTATATTTTAAAGCATATCTACATGGAAATGAAGCTTATGTAACTTTACAATGTAATGTGATCGCCTTAACAGATTTTGATATATTTCATATTGCCAATATTAGGTCGATCAATTTTATTTACACACCACATTAGTCATTTTTGCCAGTCACAGAATTTGACCCTGCAACCACAATTGACAAATGAATGTGCATCCCACTGACATATCGAAAAATGAGGCGTGTATTTACAAAGTGAACTTATTTCACTTCAACAAATTTGTGGCAAATGCCAAAAACCCGTTTACGATGTCGATATTATAGATTTTTTTAGTATCGACATTGAAAATTGTATTTTACACTTCAAATGGACATATCAAAAAAATGTGTAACATCGACACGTTAAACAGTTCTTTGGCATTTGCCAGAAATTTGTTGAAGTGGAATAAATTCACTTTGGAAATACACGCATCATAAAAGGTTTAGTAACAAATAGATTGCATATATATTATTTTGCATTGAAATATAAATGAATTAAGTTATATTTACGAATTTTCTTTTGACGTGTTCGTCCATAGTGAAACTGCAGATCAAGTGAGACAGAAGAATAATTACCTGAAACAAAAAAAAACCAAATTAGTCACAAGGTATAAAATTAAGGGGAATTGTTTTACACGTGTTTGTATATATTCATGGAATCAGTTCATTGGGTAAGTAAATATTTTTAAAGTGCTAATATATATATATATGCAGTCAAACCCCGTTTTTACGTTTTTGAAGGGACTGACAAATAACGTAATTAGAGAAAAAACGTAGATCGGGGGATGGAATATATATATGTACATATAACATAAATTTGATCAGCAACAAACTACCGACACGTTTGAATCCAAGCACAGAATGACCAAATCATACTGTCTGTCTAAAACTGACGATTATCTACCAATCGCATCATGTTACACGATTTGATCCCAATATTCATTTAAAAAAAATTATAACTCGATTGAATTTTAAATATTTTAGAGACAAATTGTAAAAAATAAAAACCTAAAGGCGGGTACTAAATGTAGTAAAATGAAACGTGACTATAAAAACTGCATGCAAATATAAGAAAAGCGCTGATTCCGGGCACGTAAAAGCGGGGTTTCACTGTACTCAATTTATTAATATATAATATCAAGTTATGGATGAAAATACATGTATAGCGTTTTGGACAGGGTCGCGGTTTGTTAGTTGACTGTGTATAGAACCGTCACGCCTTTGCGGCCAGTTGAATGGCGAAATAAGCAATTTATAAGGAGAGAATTATTGCATATACTAACATAAATCTTGTAGTGCCAGTCTCAGACGGTCGCTGGCTAGCAAAAAGGATAAAGTTTTTCAACCCCCTACCCCACCGGAGAAGCACTACGTCAGTGGCTGCCAATAATTTTACGATAAACAAATGAAAAACTTTTACGTACCTGCCACATAGTGTTAAGCAGTTATTATTTAGCCTTTAAAAATATTATATCTTATCAGTCAATTAATTTCATTTTTTTAAATGTGTCGCTGATTAACGAAAAACTGCAAATTTTAAAGCAGTCATAAAGACATTTCGGAAATATACAAATAACAATAACATGTAAGTTGTATATGTAGCAATATGTTACAAAGATCAGCTGTCAATGAATTATAAAAATATACTTTTCGATCGTAAAAAAACTGGCAAATTCAATAGATAAAAGTACGTAATACATATTATATTTATTAAAGAAAAAATTACTACTAAAAGAGTTTGATGGCATCCAACACTCAACTCTGTATATGTAAATATACTTTCTTAAGTTTTCATTCATAACCTTTTAACGGCTCGTAACGAGCCACATACGCCGTTTGTATTCTATTACTACACGCATATACACGCACCCATTTCACCTTTCAAAAATACACCAATTTCTAACAATGTCTTGAAATATCTCTTATAATATGTAATCGATGATTTATTTCTAGCATGATTTCATTTCCAGTGCGCTGGGAGATGTACTATCTATTGAACAGTGAGCTGTTAAAACATTAACGGTAGATTAGAAAGCTTTAAGCTTTTGTAACAATCGTAATAAATATGATTTTAGCCTTGGCTTTCATAAATTTATAAAGTTTTACGGCTTATTCTGCACTACAATATTAATATAGTTTTCAAATTAATTCCCAAAAATTAAAAAAAAAAGTCAAGAACAGTTTCGTGTGTTATATTATAATGTTGTAAACCGATATTTCATTATAAAACTTTTCTACTCAGGATTGATGGTAAGTTAATTATACATTATACTACATCAATTTGACGCTGTTGTCCAGTACCAAGATTTAATGCTTTTTACAGCAAGTAACCTAGAACTCAAATAAAACCAGTATTTTATATATTTATTTATCGAGAACAGGTAATTAACAAAGTATCATTGGCATTACATTATACGCGTTCGTGAAAAATAAAACGTAATCCAAAAAAACGTATAACGTATACTCAAGTATTAAACGAGCTCTAAAGCCAACGATTTAAAAAGCTGAGCTTTAAGCTACTACAGCCCCCGACGGGCGTCGGATGGGGGATTATAAATTTGCGTTTTTATTTTTTTCCTTCAACTGTATCGCGCGGATAGAAATGTCAGATAAGGCTTTTTGCTGCGCCGATGACTTTTGGCCGGCCTACCAAAACGAAGCACAATATAAATGTCTGCCTACTAAACTAAACACAAAAATACATAATGCACAGCAATATATTGATATTACATTAAAAAAATACCAAGAGTGAAATATTTTCATGAAAACTTCATTCTAGGCATTAATTCTGCGTTGTCGGCAAATTTAGTAACATGTGATAGATGGATAGATTAGTCGCCTTCGTAAGTGAGTGGATAGCGCATCTGACTCACGAGCCGAAGGTCTAGTTCAAATCCCGTAGCTGGCAAAATTTTCGCACGTTTTTTATGTGCATTTGAAACCAGGACATGGACCAAATTGGTTGTGCTAATAACTGAAAATTATTACTGGTGAAAAGACTGCCAAACATAATTTACACGTATGGAGATGTGTGTGCTTCATTTCGGAGTGGATATGGTTAAAAGGGAAACAAAAAAAAACAAAAAAAAAGACGCGTAACGTATTACAACAGGTACCTGCCAAAATACGTGCAAAGTAAGAATATTTGCATTTGTCGCTGCACGTGTATAGCCATTGCAGTATTAAATAGACTATGATTAAATTATTTTATACAATGTGTTAAAATATAGCGTTACAAGAAAAAACATCGTTTTTTGCACTTGATACAAACATACGAATATATATATTTTTATATAAAATATTTAAGCACAACAATATGCTATTATCATCATAAATAACAACGGCAATCACTCAATTAATAAAATAAATTAAAATTCAATACTAGGTTTCTTCCAAGGTTTTTGGATACTACGCCATTATTAGATTATGCAGAGGCAGGAATTTTATTGAGTGATAATTATTATTCTAAATACATTATAAATCCCGTATTTGTAAGACAATAAAATACTTCTTTATACTAAAATTTAGTTAAATCGAATAAAGGAGAACTCGTATAAATTGTACAAAAGTTGTCCTCCCACTTTAACGGGTATTTAAAACTACTTATTTCATACTGAATTGTTCAATTTACTTAGAAAAAAGCGTTATTCCAACATATTCGTTACTTTGGAATTCGTCAAAACAAAATTCGCCCTGTAAAATGTTTCCAATATTTTTGGGGTATTTCACGATCATGTATGCATTTTCTACTATTTTTAATAATCAATATACGAAGTCGTAGCATATTTTTAATACTGTTAATATTTTAGTGAGAAAACAAATGTTTTTTTGAAGTTATAATGTAGAAACATCAATTTAAAATTAGAGGTGAGGCTTACGGCCATATAAATCCAACTCCACATTATAGATAGGCCTTTCTAGCTAGTTCCGGGGATTAACCCCTTCGCTGCCACCGGCCTCACACCCGAGCGCTAACTTAATGCGCGATCATGCGACAGGCTTACATGGAGGACAAATCACGTAAACATAGCGATGATTAACTAACATTTAAAGAGTGTTATTTATTTATTTCAATGTAAGTTTCGTACTTGGAGCTTCATAAAATTGTTTCAGAAATATTTACAATAGCGTACAAATGATACGTCGTAACTAGTAATAATGATTTATGATACAAACAAGTTTTCGTTGCAGACACAAAACGTACTAATTAATAAAGTGCTTATAGCTGTGAAACAAACTCATGAAAACGCATCATTTCAACACATTATTTGCATGATACTCTTCATTCCAGCCTTAGTGTGCCATCTATGCTTGCACAGCGATTAACTGTAATTTCAATGTAGCTACAGCTGATCTGCAGTAGAATATGCAGATTATGGTATGTCTTTTGAACGAATTTAAGTGTATTGGCCAGGCCCCTAAAAGAAGTATTAGAAATTATATAGTGAATAAAATTAATGTATTTTAAAAAAACACAAAAAGCCTAAATACGATATGTTGTATTGTCAGTAAATATATATATTTACCGTATATAAGTCTAATACAAAATTAATTGAATGCTTACATACAAACGGATTAAATCAATTAACGAGCAAAATGGACTATCATATTTATTTTAATTATAGCGTAGAGTCAAAAAGTGTAAAATAGAATTAACGTGAAGTGAAAATATTGAAATGTTTAGACTAAAATCAAAGTTATTAATACCATACAATGGATGGAAGATAGATACTACTAAATGTATCAAATTGTGTAATATACTATTAACTATCAGGGTACGGGTTAGGCTTCATCTCTCGTGGAAAGTAGTTTATTAGGGAAGCAGAGGAAGGCTATTTATTCACTTGACCATCGCGTCGCGAGATAAGTGTGACCGGAAAGCGTCGGCCGACACGACATTGGCCGAACTCTGCCGGGGTATAGTTTTAGTTACCTAGCTCAGTGAACGTTAAAATTTTCTTTTCATTTAATTCCATAAATAGAGTTACCCTTTGTAAATTAAAAATAAATAATTTTAAGTAACGTAAATTTCATAATCGTTTCACAAATTATATGTCAGTTGAATATTATACTTAACATAAGATAAATTAATAGATTATAAATGGTTTCATGATAGTGTTTTAAATCGTCTCTCAATAATTATTGTATCGTCGAGTATTAATTATGTATTACGTTAGAGACTTATATGCATCCAAGTATAGTATATACAACTTCAGATGTTAATATTAATAACATTTTTACTTTGTATTACTTTTCATTATTCCGTATCACTCCAAGATGGAGTATATAAGATCACAGATTTTCTCAGTGGTTAGTTTCACGGGTAAGAATTATTAATTACTACAAATTGTGACCAGCTACGGGATGGAAACGGGTCAAAGGGCGACATAATAACTTAATTAAATATTCCTTAAACGCCAAGTAAATCCATTTAATGCGCGCGATGTTTCGTTACTCGTACCTGTAATAGACGATATATGCGCTGTTTTTTCATCTTTCATTTGATTGATATCTTGGGTTTGCATATTTAGTTTTACGGAAGATTTATTGTATATTTTCATTCATTTCATACGTGCTGGACAATGTGTCTGGACAATTACGATTAAAAGGCAAGTCGTTTGTTTATTATTTAAACAAGTAAATTATCACTTAGCATATATGTTTCCTAAAAAATCAGAATAATGGTATTTATTTATTCAATATTTTAAACCGGAGCTTAATTTATATAATACGTGAAAAACTTTACGTAAATTTCTAATTATTGATTTTATAATGCAGTGAAAATTATACTAACTTTTGACAAATATTTTTCAGATTACAAAATGTTAATTTAATGTGCATCTTGAACTATATGTCGAAGTTCTTTGAAAGTACGTTTTATACCTCTGAATTAAAATGAAAAATTTCATGTGATATAAGAAATATGTTAACGGTTGAAGTATCGATGCATTTATAAAATTCAGTGGCGTACTGTGCAGACTATCCAAGGAATTAGCAGAAAAACCTCAGATCGTTGCCTGCCCTCGACTAATTTGTCTTAGCTAAATGCCCCGTCGCACAGCTACTGTTAATTCACAATTAATACATACTTGAGAATTCTTTAGGTCCATGTTGTACTACAGAGCGGCACATAAATTATGTCTGAACGCCATCGAGAATTTATGTATGCGCCACCAATGAAAAGAATATTAGTCCCTTTGCCAAGAATTATTACAATACTGAAAACTTTTTTGTATGGTTATTATCATAACTCAGTGTTAATTTATCGTAATATGAGTTTTTCTGTATTTTTTTAGGATTTTCCTGGCTGCAAACGAAAAAATACGTACGAAAGAAGGAAAGTTGAGTAAAAGTACCAATTTTTTCCGAATATTTTATCGCATTTTTCAAACATTCTTATTACTTAAAGACATTATGTCGACACTTTACAAATTGAAAGCACAATTAAAAAAAAACAACATAAAACAATATGAATTCATCGTAAGCATGATTTTACCAGTTACCAGGTAGGCCTTCAAAATATAATAACATTACATAACTTTTGTAACTTATTTTTAAGAAAGAATCTTTTCAAATCAAAGTCAATTATCATTACAAAATTATTATTAAGTTTTTAAAACAATAATGGTAACTGGTGGGTTTAATTATTTGGCGTTAATATACTCATAATAAGATATGTATTGCTTACTATTCTTCTGACATTAATTAATTCTATTGAAAGCGACAAGATATTCAATACACGAGACAACCGCAGAACTTCTTCATGTTATATAATATGTTTACATGTTTTGTCGTGTGTTTTTCAATTATGAAAAATCGTGTCAAAAAGCATTGAGCCATCATGAAGAAGAAAGGCGCTTACGAGCAAAAGTCACCAAACTGTAAGAATAAATTTTCCATCTGATTAAATCGGGGCCGGCAAATCACACGCCGCCTTTGATCGATTTTTTTATAAAATAATTTTTAAATACAAGTATATAAGACGCGCAAACTATCGCTTTAAAAAAATATATTAATATGTATGATAGCACAATATAGAAAAATACGAAGTTTTTCCGTTCTTAAAACAAATATATAAGAGATATTTAAAAAAGTTATATCTGTTATGATGACGTGTAACCCTCAATAACCATCAAAAAATTTAGAAAAACTGCATCAAATTTCTATTAATTATTATCAAATTATTGCATTGCTCAAATTAGTCTCCCACGGTGGCTTTTGTTGCTTTGTGTTTTTGCTTGTGAGCGCATCAGTCACAGGATAGATTCTGTGTAATCTGTTCAAATGCTTGTTCATTTCTATACTTAGCCAGGTTATCAAAATCAACACGCAGTTTTCATAGGTCAATATCTGACCCGCAATTCAAAGGTTCGCCATCACAGATGAACCGACCGACAATATGCAGTAATAGAGTTCATTTTAAAAATATTTTGCAGATTTAGATTGGTCATTTTATACCCCATTGTATTTATACTGGCGTTAGTTTTATACCAAAGACCGGGTTAAAACGAATTACCTTTTCGGTAATGCAGTTAAATATACGAGAAATACTTTGGTCACTTTTAAGCGAAGCAATTTACGTAAAAAAAAATAATAAACGAGCAACCTATTTGTTATAAGAGCAGAATAAATTTCGTTACGTTTTGACGTTCGAATCGACCAAGAGACCCATTCACGGTGCTAGGCTCGTTGTATTTTATTCATTTCTTGGGGGGGTCAAAGAACCGGCAAAGGTCGTACGGCCGATCTGGGATTATGTAAAAATGTCCGAATCCCGACATTGCTATGAGCTATCATGATGACTTATGCATGACAACATCGCGCCTTCGACTGTAACGCGGGCGGTCGGTCTAAAATTTTACTTCCGCAACGACAAGGTAAAAAAAAACTGTATTTATCACGGAACAAAACATAGACCTTTCGCTTTGTGACGCATCACTGACCGAAGTTAGTTAAAAAAATTGATGATTATCTGAAAATTACTAAAACATTGTATACATATCAAGGGCTTAAATTCAAACAACATTATCTACAAAAATGTGTATTTTTATTTGTGATAATGTTATTTTACGTTCTTGGGTTACAATGGTAAGTCAATATTTTTTAATTTCTTTTTGAATCGTCTGTAAAGTATAACTTTAATTACAAAAATTTACCTTTGTTTAATACAAAAAAACTATAAGCTGCTAGCATTCTTGTTATAGGAAAAATCAAACAACAAATTATAAGATTTGAACATTAGGTTTTACAATACATAAACATTTCCTTTGTTGAGTTCCAAGAAAATAAAAAAAACGTTTTTTTGGCTCTCCTGTAAAGTTGCAGTCTTGTAGATAGCGTTTGTTTGACTTTAAGCCCTCGAATTACAGAGGTATTTAATAATATTTTAAACCTGCTAGAATTCAAAAAGTATTTTACACATAAATATAATAATCAATCGTGTGCGGCTTTATCGGATTTCGGATTTAAGCCAGCGATCTCCAAGGTGGGATATGCGTACCCCAGGTGGTACGATGCGTAGTCGGAATGGTGACAGAAAAAAAAATCAGAAAATATTTAAGATTGACACATGGTAACATATATTTAATTAGATGACTGAAATAATAAGTGTTTATACATTTTCCAAAAAAAACTGTTTAAATAAAAATATGTATAAAAACTGTGTTATTATTTCAATATAATGGTTTTCTACCAAGGATTGACAGTAGAGATAGTTGCACACTAAGAATATCAAATAAACATTGTAGATTATATCCCTACATATTATTTAAAACTCTCAATTTATGAAAGCTCCGAAAACAATAAGACGATCCTGAAGCTTGAAACAGACTTAAAAGCGGAAACACCGTGTTCTTTGTGCTGAAGAGTAAATTGAGGTCAAATTCTGTCGAATAAAACCAAATTCCAGGGGTGAAATCTATATATATAATTCAGTACAGATGTGGAAATTGAGTATAGAATACTGGAGTGATCAAAGAAAATAAAGGATTTGGAATCCGTAGTAAGCTCCTCTAACAATTTCGCCCTTAAAAAGGTACCCTGAGGCCAAGGGGACTCAAACCAGCTGGTTACGTTGTTACATACTATGTATCTAGAAAAACTCTCAAGAAGAAATTTGAAGGAACTGCAGTAGGCAGTAAAGTGAGCCCCAGTATGATATGAGTGGAGAACGTTACAAGAGATACAGAAATGTTTAGTATAACCTACTGGAAGGAAATAGAGAGAGATTGAGCTAGAGACAGAGAGGCCTGGAGGAAGGGTGTGCAGTCGGCCAAGGAACTCAATGGTTCGTAGCGCCGTATAAATAATATTGATAACGATAATTTATGACATTTTTACAAATGCATATATTATATATTGGTTCTCAATTTCGTCCGTCTTGAGGGTTAGGGGTACACGATCTAAAAAGCTTGGATATTACTGATATAAACCGATGTGCTAAAGCACTTATAGAAATATCTATCATAAAAAACGTAAATATGTTCACAGACACTGAGTTTAAGCTGTTTTAGTCTAATCAACTAATTTAATATTTACTCATACACTTTAAGACAAAAATTACGAAAATAGATTCCTATAAATTAAATAGTCTTGGCGTATTATTCCAGGTATTCTGACAACGTAAACTTGCAGGAAGTTTCCGTTTATTATCTTGTGGTTTACGCTCATTACGTGATGATATGATGAGAAAAGAGATAAAATTGCTAAGTATCAAGAAAGAAAATTGAGCAACAATGAAAAGAATGGATACAAAGCCTTCAACATTGGTGCATTAGAGAAACGTGTTCGCATTAATTTGGTTATTGAATATATATAGTGTGGCATTAATTATTATTCTTCTTCACAGGAACACCGCGTCTACAATGAATCTTCGTCCCTATTTCTAGGGGTATTTAATGTTGCTTTAATATTTACTTGTATACAATATAGTGCATTAATATATACAAATATTCTTAATGATTTTTCATGAATTTAACCACTGCACTAACGACCGCGTAAGTGTACCTCAAATTTCTTTTCAAATGTATGACAGCCACTTACTCTCTTGAAAAAAATCATGAATAATTTACAATCGACACTTCAGTCAAAGCAAATCGTATAAACTCACGAGTATATGTATGTAAATCAATTGTAAACTGAACCATTCAATGAAAATGCTTCAAAATCAGTGGTTCGTAATTCTTTTAACAATAAATATTTTCTTTGCTGATGAATAGAGTAAAATTATCGTTTACAAAAAATAAATCTAATTATGTCAATAAACGCAATAAAAATCTGCATCATATTTCCAACTACGTAACATCTCGTTCATTGAATGTGAGATTGATAGATTCAACCGTGTTTTTCATCTTTCGCCTTTACGGTGACAGCGTGAAAAGTTAAGCTCCGTGATACAATACTTAATACAGAGCACGTTATTGGTTTCCATATGAACATTTGTATTAATACTATTATCAATAAGGAGTCTATATCTGAATAGGGACTGTACCATTCGCGTAGATACTTGTTAAAGTATTTAATTCAGTTGATAAACATATTAAAATAACATAAACACAATATTCATAAGTTTTTTTATAATACAGTTATTTACTTTGATAATATTGATGATTCTATATTTTCGCTAGAATTTTGTTTCTAATTATATCCATATAGTCGTTCACAATCAACTGTTCTGAGTTACCCGTAACTTGATCCGCTCATCTCTTTCGAGAGCAGTCGGGGAGCCAAATGTTTTTTAAAATATCCTTTTAAAAAACCTAGATTTATCGCGCCTAGCAACGTGTCCGCCAATCAGTCTTTTAAACTATAAAATTGCTTAAGATTAATACGGATGAGATTTTTTTTCTGTGCCAGACATAATGTCGCAACTCAGCAAGCTGTGATTTTTTAAGAAAAAAATGGAACCTTAATATTTCATAATTTTGTGTTTAATGATTTTCGTATTTAAAATCATTCAAAATATTCAAATTTGTCCGGCAAACAAAGTTTTAAGTTATGCGAGTAAACTCGTTTCTGACAATTAATCGGTTAATGATAATATAACGTGAAATTATAATCAAGTATTTAAAACAAAAAATGTTAGGTAAATTACAAAAGTGGTAAAGAAATTTATGTTTTTTCAGGAAACACAAAACAGTGGAACGGTTTACAATTAATTATAATTATTTGTTTTTGTCCACTGCTCAAATTGTCCATCTACAAAAGAGAATTAAATAATATATGATTCATACAGAATAAGAGTGTTATTACTTCAATGTATGTACTCCTACATGAAATAGTCGGTACTTTTTGGTAAAAAAAAAACTTTGACAATCGCATTTCCATGACGGTATATAGTGGATATTTATTTACATGAAAAAAATATATGTCAATCAAAACAGTAGAGGTGCTCTATTAAAAGGTCGTTGCCACGTATGGGACAAACATTTCGAAAAGACACTCAGGCAGAATGCATTAGGTATATAAAATATACATACTACAAAATGATTTAATATTCCAGCTAAGCATGTGCATAAATATTTATATTTCCGGACCAAATCACTCTGAAACTTCTTTACTTTTTTTCGACATTATGATTGATTGCGTAGATATTTTTACTTGTATTTAATTGATCGACTAGACACTTTTTAAATTATGCCATATTTTTATCAAATAGAAAATTACTTAGTCGAAATCGTTCGACATGAAATAATATTCTGATGATCATAAACTCGCATAACACGAAAAAAACTTCGCATCTCCAAAGAAAAATAAAAATTCTAGGTTGTCGTACAGCGACCTTTATCTACAGTTTAGGAGTAACTTTTTTGGGACAAACTAAGCCAACGTATATGATATAATACAATAAACAACGGGTACAAGGTTACCGCTCGCCGTATACGACCCTTAGGTAAGCAGGGTAGGTCCCACTTATCCATTGTATTTATTCTTGAATTAAGTGAACAATTTGTTTATAATATTAAGACAAAAATTACTACAAAAAAAGAAACATTTTTATATTTAATTGATTAAATTTATAGGACAAGTTAAGTGTTAATAAACTATATTCCCAGTGTGATATTATAAGCTACAAGTTTGAAGGACCCACCACTGACCTGCCAGTACTCACAACCGCGATTATGCGCGGT
>JAPMAG010000828.1:0-13772 GCA_036584685.1 Rhyacophila sp. Rhy_31_5 | reverse complement strand
CGACCGTGGTTAGGTAAAAGGGAGTAACCCTCATAGAAAAAAAAATACAGGAGGCACAAAAAATGTGTTTTAATGATTTTTAGTCAAAGTCACATTACAATAAACTTAAACTGCACAATGACTAATAAATTGGTGCTTTATTTTCTGATGTGATAATTGAGAAAGTTATTAAAGAAAAATCATTGAAATTGACGTCTAATGCTTTTTTCTTTTCTATACACACTTAGTAGATTGTTATTTTTTCAAAATCTAAAGCTGAATTCTGATAACAATTTGGCATTTTTGGCTTAATTCTTTTTGACAGAACGTGTATTTAGTTGTGTACGTTGTGATTCTCAAATAAAAGGAGTTTTCAAAAAACTGGGATCTATGCCTTTTTACCTAAACAGGGTCGATATATATAAATTTCTGCGTAGTTTTGGTAAAAGAAAACAAATTTCAATTTAAAATTTGTACTTTGTTATATACTATAGTTTTCATCATATTCTATGATACCTTTCGATCTATCAAAATGATTAAATAATCCTGATTTATAAGATTCATAGTTTTTTAAACACAAAAATGCTCCAGGGTTAATTTAATACAGTTCACATATTTTAGTAATTGGTTTCTTAAGAAATCATTCAGAAACCAAAATAACTGATAGTCGGGAGGTACAACGTATCGTGGGTAGAGTACAATTAAATAATATTTGATTAATTAGGTTATTATTCTAATGTTTCTATGGTCACGTTATAATTCTGAATATTTTTTATACTTTTGACAAAAAATATAAAACCATGAATACTATGAATAAAATATTTTAGTTATATTTATTTCATAAGTATTAGAAATAGTTTTATGTTTGGCTCAAATTTATTTTTACCGAATATATAAAATGGTGTTTCACATAATCTGATAAAAATAAATTTTCTTTATGTTTTTTCGTAAACAGATATCAAATAAATAAAAAACTTACGTTTTTATTTAACTATTGTATATTGTTCGGTCGAAAAATATATGCATAAGCTTGTTTTCGAAATGGGAAAAAACAAAGCCATTTGCGTATATCTATGGCCGTTAATATCCTGCGGTGAGCCTTCTTTTAGACCAAGTGTCAAGTAGGTACGGATATAATATTATCTCATACATTAAAATACTGTCTGAAATGTGATAAAGCGCCACCGGAAATATAGCGGCAAAAAACGGCAACTTGCAGTAGTCGTTAATTCCGCTTCAGTTGATAGTTAGCGGGGAAGGATGGGCAACCCCTGCACTTACACCTTCATAAATTACATCTGCCGGTGCAGTGACGGAACCACCATACGAGACAATCAAATACTGTTTTATGTGCATATTAATTTTATCTAGTATCATGGTTACTTTAGCGATATTTATACAACATCTTACACAAAAACGTATACTGTATAACAACAATTAAGATATACAGTCAAATTTCTTCATACATATTGTGTTACGTTTTATTTATTAACAAGTGATTTTTTCAAAATTCACGATCGAAAACATAATTATAACCGTATTTTATAACAAATACACATAGAGTTTAGAAATTTAAGTAGACGTGATATTTATGTTTGTAAGTCCTTTTTATTATTAATATGAAACAGCAATTTATTTTGGTAGATTAGATTGAAGTTAGATGTTTTCAAAATTTTTATTAAACAACCAAATTACAATATAAAATATATATTTTAAGATTCAATTTTTTTTGTGACTCAAAAATTTACATTTTCATTCAAGCCATAAAGCAAAAATATAAACACATATTGATATAATAAATATTTAACATAATTCTACTAAAACGTAGTATGTCACCCAGAGCGTTTAGTGGACATTCCGCTATGTTGTATATATGTGGGTTGCAGATTCATCCTTGTATCTAGTCACAAAATATTTCCAAAAGTTTTAACTTACATAATATACCGTTACTAAAACAATTAAACTAATAATTAACAACTATTATTCATAAAAAAATAATTGTTATAAATATTTTTATTAAAAATATAAGATGCTTTGTGATAAAGATATTACTCCATGTTCCTCTTAAGACAAGGATTTTATATTTTATTATTTGTTGTTTATTCAATAGTTTTTTTATGAAATAAACTAAATAAAAGCATTAGCGTATTTATAATATGTATGTATAATATATACATCTGTAAATATTTTTTACTAAGACATATATGCTTATTTGTACAACAAAAAATATGCAAATCTACAAAATAAATAGAGTTCTATACACAATAAACAATTGCTTCTATTTCAATTATTATTTATTGCACGTCAATGCAAAATATCAAGACAAACGAAGAGACCATTGAAATGGTTGCTTGCCTTTATTCATTCGCAGTTAAGTAAAACTTGATTAGAAATTCATTCGTTTCAAGTTTGTGTGTTTTGAATATTGTATTACACGAGGCACCTTTTCATTGAGATCGTTTCTAAACTACACTAAACTTTACTGATTGCATGCATTGCTGTTAGCCATAGACGGGTTTATGATTATTTAAAATGAAACAACCCGTTAAAAAGTTTGTACTGTATGTGATTTAATCATTAAGATAAATACTCTATGAAATTAACATTCATTATTATCTTTTCAAGACTTTACATTAATTATAATAATTAGAAATGGTTTAATCTTTCAAAACCTTTAACTGAACTAGAAATAATAACAGTTTCTTTCTGAAAAATATACTTGAAAAGTTAATATTGATTTTTTAAGCAATATATTATGTACTAAAAAATGTTTTAACATAAAAAAACATGTGTTAATTTGCTAATTATATGTTGATATATTTTTTGGAATAAGTGTGTTAAATTATCTAATTATTTCAATATAACAACTCTCTCCTAAGAAATTATTGGAAATAAAATTGAGTATAATTAAGCCCTGCAAACGGTGTCACTAAAATTGTAAAAAAAATAGTTTTTTTTTAAAAATATATTCTATTTGGTGAAAAAAAGTAAGTTCAATTGTGTTATTATTTCAATATAATGACTGTCGACTAATAGTTGATATTAAATGAAATAACTCAAAACTAAATATAAAAAATGTGTTTTTTATCTTATAGCTAAAAAAATTCTATGCACTATTATACAATAGTTAATTTCTTTCATCAATATAAACCAATATAAATTTTATCAACATAAAAAATACTAATACTTTTTTTAATTTTTCCAAACGTTTTACCAGGCTAGTAAGATATTCAATTATACGCAAATAAATAATAGTTTTTATCACGTGCGTGAAAAAATATCTGTTTATATGGTACTGTACTCTAACAATGTTATTTATAATATCAGTACTTGGAGATACAACGAGCCAGTTTATTTGTAAGTACTCGTACGTAGGTTTAAAATATTGTTTTGATTCAACAACTAGAAGAAGCAAATATATGAAGTGAAGCTAATTCCTCATTTTTATATATGCACTATAATATTTTCACGTATTTTAATGCTGTAGTTTTTTAAATACATCTACAGTATAAAAATTCTGGTATAGTTTGAATTAAAATAGTGTTGGCGCTATAATAAAGTGGATAGTTAAAAATTTTGCAGTAAATATGGTAACATAAATAATGCACTTTGTGAGAATCACATATTTTTATTCAAAGAACATACATTTTTCTTTTAAAACATTCATTGAACAACTCGTTGCTTTTTCATTTTAACCATTTGAGCGGAACTCAAATGAAAGAAAAGCTCAACATACTAGCATTTTGTAATATTTTCATTTATATTATGTATCCTATTCGCTTATTCTTTGCAGCCTTATAAAGTACAGAAAACGTTTTCTAAGTGTTTTAGCACCATAAAGAAACCCTTCTAAAAACACGGCTTCATTGCGACTGAAAATGGAAAAAAAATCTTGAAAAAATACCAGAGTTGTATTTTGTTTGGTGTGTGTTGCCAGCGCTACCTATTGTGATAAAATTGTTATTTTCTTTTCCACTAATAAGTATATTTAATTCATTTATAGACTGCGATATAACATAACACGCTAGTAGTAGCTCCTTTAAAAGAAATATACTAAACCTTTAAATTGAACTTTTTAATTTAAATTATATCACGAGAGATCACAACAATTTTCAATCATATACAAAATATTTGAGACTCACAGCTATACATGGTCACGCCTAAATGCCACTTATTTAATGTCGAAGTACTGACAATATTATTTTAAGGTAGCAAATCATAGTATCTTACTAAGTCTTAAAACTATACTATAGAATACTGGCATTTAGAAACAAATATCTACGACAAATATGTACTAGAGGTGCGGTGGTACAACTATACGTAAAACAGGGCGATAAATGAACGGACCATGCGGCTTCTCATTACATCCAAAATAGATATAACAGATTAAAATAGGTTTAACGAAGTACTGAAAGAGTTTGAATCACATTTAAATCAGGTATGTTACTATGTTATTTCAAGCCAATCAAATTTTCTCGTCCGGGAGGCCATTAAATACCATTTACATGGTGCATTCGGTTGAATTAGAAATGCTGGCATAATATACGAAGATGTAAGACTTTATAGAAGTGATATAAAAGTGTCCATACGCTCCAGTTAATGGGTGATGTCTAAAATATGTAATAATGAATATAATGTGAATTTTAACTACATACTCGTATATGTGTGAGACAAGCATCATTAACACCAGTGCACTTATATAAAGAAGAATGTAAGTTTAAAACTATAGTAGTAAAAATTGTAAAATTAAAACTTATATTATAGGATCAGATAATACCATTAGTTCCCAACATTTTTTTAGATTTTCAAATTAAAACTCCCATTCATGAAATTAATATGGTAACCCATAGCGTTCATGCAAGTATTGCCCAGAGGTGGCAGTTGGTCCTAAAAACTCCCCACATTTACCTAGAACTATAAAACGCCTCATGGTTTTCTTTAACGCACACCAGTAGGCGGTATCAACCCCGTTGAGAATCACTGAACTATACGAACATTTATACAAACTGAATGAAAAATCTCATTTGAAAAAACAAGTTTTTTGATATTATTAAGTATATAAGTATAATTTATTTTTTACTGATTGTGAAATAGGGAAAAACAACTTTTGTATATTTTTTTTATTTATTTGATTCGATATATACAAATTTCAACCATTACCAAGTAGACTTTACAGTTCTTTAGACTTTATAGAGTGTTCTGTATCACAGTTTATTTGACATGTGTACCTAACTGAAATTAATATACTAAACAAATTATGTGATAATAAAATGATTAATATTATTGAACATGTATATTTATGCTTTAAGGAAATTGTTCGATTTATTGTAGTTAGCCAATTAACCTTATAAATCAAGTAAGAAGAAAAGAAAATATTATCTTATTTGAGACTTGAAGTGTTAAAAATGCAAAGTACACACAATTGACGTATGTACATAGCATGGCGCTTACTGACACTTGGTGTACTTAGGCAAAAACGAGCTGAAATGCTACGGTTATGGTTTAATTTTCTCTGAGCACAGAAAGTGGGGTACTGACGTTACGGATCTCCCTAACTTCTCGCGCCATTTCTACCGCTACTGAGGGGATGATGTGGCCCGGAAAAGCGAATCATATACATATCAATGCGTTCCCACTTAAATATCCTGAAGCAAAGTAACTTATATTTCACATATTACTAAGATATTTGTTATAATACAATGAATTAAAAATATAGTTAGTTTTGATAAAACAATTATAATGCAAGGATTATTTAAACAAAATACGTTTATTATAAATATTTAATTTTAAAGGCAGTGTGAGTTGCTGGAAATAAATAATTCACACAGTGATACCTCATAACTTGACGCTTCTTTTTTCTGTTTTATCATATGCGTTCCGGAACAAACCATACAAATCTTCACAATGTGAATATGGTTTAACAACTTTATCAGTAGTAAAGACGACATTTGGTTTTAACTGAGTCTCAGATATTTCACATGCGGTTGAATTGCTCGAACATTAACTATTGGTTAATAGGAGAATAGCAATATTATGAAAACTTAACTATATCACCATATGAACTTCTAAAAATCAAATATGTCTTCATATGCTCTGATTCCACAACCGTGTCAATAGTTCCCAAAGCGTCCATACCGTAAAAGTTAAAAGAAAAACATATAAATTATATGATACATTTATGTTTCCAATATGTTATATATTCGGTTTATATTCAATATTTATTGTTCACAATTTCTCATTTCAGACTCAAACAATAAGGCATATCTTACAAAATTATTCGTTGCTTTTAGAAATTTTCCACAAATAACTGTTTGCGAACAGTAACTGGTTCTTAATATCTGTTAATCTATCTAAGTGATCCAAAAAATGTAAATAAAGTTGATTTACCTCTATTATTTCGATATTATTTCATAATATCATGCTATAAGTAGTATCTATATATATATGTGTGTGTATGTAAGTCTATTCATAACTTTCCATGTAAGACAATTTAACAATGTTCTTGCGAAGAAGAAATGGTATAATCAAATTGGGATAAGCCATGGGCGGTGATAATAACTCCACAACGAGACTCAAGAGTGACTTACTACTGGCGTAAGATTAAATTCAAAACACATATTCTTGTGTGCATATAACCATATAAATTTTAATATTCTTATAAAAAATATATATGTACATATTCATTTGAAACATTACTATTTAAGAAGTGTGTGTTTTTATAGCTAAGCTTTGCAATGAGCAATGCATGGAACGTGAGTTGCATAATATCCACAACGTACTTCATTGCGACCCTCGATTATTTAACTTAAATTCATTATAACGTAAAATATTAATATTTTTATAATGTCTATCAGTTTATTTTAGTATTTTTATACAATGAACATTAAAAATCATTGGTTTTACGCGTTCATAAAAAGAGGATATTAAAATAATCTTCTTCTTGAACCATGTCACGCCTCTTAGCCAGACCATGTGGACACCATATACTGTCTCCATGAATCCCTGTCTCTGGCCAGTTCTCTTGCATCTTTCCATGTCATGCTGGCGTAGATAATAGAATAATAGCGTAGAAAATAGATTTAGTATTTGTCAGCTTTTACATGTATACAGCTTATCACGTAAGTCGTGCGCGTTCCTAATACATATTGTGTTTAGACACATATACTGCCGTGCTAAGTAAAAACACAGTATCTACAAAAATTATGAAAAGTAAAGTGAATATGGGATGTTTTTAAGTGTAAAATTTCTTACATTTCATAGAAGACATTCTTCTTCTTCTTCTTTCTTCTTAATACATGTCACGCTACTTAGTTGGAGCATATAGACACCACGTACTGCCTCCATGAGTCCCTGTCATTGGCCAGTCCTCTTGCATCCTCCCATGTCATGCCTGCGTCCCGTAACTCCGCCGAATACATCCGGTAGATGGTGTTCAGTGGCCTCCCGGGACGACGGGTCCGGTTGGTTTGAAGAAGAGGTATGCTCGGTTGAAATGTGATTCAGGCCTTCTCAGCATATGACCGAGCCAAGGCCAGCGCCTCATCTTCACTTTGGATGTGATGAGAGGCTGCACGGTCCGTTCAATTATCACATCGTTTCGCATATAGTCATACCATCGCAGTCCCAAAATTCACCGCAAGCATCTGTTTTCAAAGCTCAGTAAACGGTTATTTTAAGACTTCGTAAGGTGCCATGACTCACAACTATAGAGCAGCACCATCAGTATGCAAGCGTTGAAAAGGCGGCATTTGGTTTTAACTGAGTATAACTGTTAGTCCCAGACATTTCGCATGGGGTTGATATAAGTATAATATAAGTATAAAATTGAATTCAAGCACTAAATCAGTAACGCAGGAGGTAAAAATACACAAAAAAGTGAAAAACATAAAATATATCTAGATTCGAGGAAGTCTATAGGTTGAGCTTAACAGATTTCATAATCCAAAACTTACTTAATGAACAAAATCCGCTTAAACTTAATCTTACTCAAGTTGAAGATATTGATAACCAAAATCATTACATTAGACATCACCCTAAATGTTTTTTGAACTACTGGCAGGATTGATATAATTATATATCTATATTGTTATATGTCAAGTGTTAGATGCGCAAATTATTGAAATATGAGTTTTGGTTCTCTTCAAATGAAGGTTGCTCAATGTTGCTTTAGATGTTACAATCATAAGTAAGCTACGGAATATTTTTAAGATAAGCCAATAACGATAGTCTCAAGTACAGTATTCTGTTACCTCATGTATTGTCACATAAACTCGTGTACGTATACATGAATGTTGCGGGAGACGAAGTACTGTTTCGTATGACAGTTAACTTCCCATTTGTAGGAATGTACGTAATGAATGTTTACCTTGACTAATAAGTGTCGTAACGTTATCTTGTGTATATTTACCACACATGATTAATATATTAATTGTTAGTTATGGCGTTAAGCTGCATGACAAATTACGTTTGCGGAATGCTAAGGCCTGATTTTGTAATCAAACGAGGGAAGTTTAGTGGATTTAACGAGGAAATTTTACCTGCACTAAGTTACAGCAGTGTAATGTTGAGTAAAACCATTTTAATAATCAGAATATTCAAATACAATGTAGTAACTTTGTAAGTAAACGTATTTACAATTAATTAACGACCGTTGATATCAGTTTAAAATGTTTATATGTGTACTATTTGGTGGAGCATACGGTGTGTCAATATTTTCTAGTTTCTTCTTAAAATGTCTGTAAAGTTTAATTTTAATTACACAAAGTTGCATTTGTGTAATATCAAAAGACTGTATAAACCGTTAGCGTTTTCGTCACAAGAAAAATCAAATTATCAAACAACAAAAAATTATTACATTTGATCATTTCGTTTTAAATAAACATCTCCTTTGTTAAGTTCCTAAGTAACCCTCAGGTTGTGAGTTGGATGCCTATCCACTCACCCACTTATGGTTATACTTCACTTATAATATGTAGCTATTTTGTTGGTAACCTCGAGTTTGAGTATTATATTAAATTGTGTTTAAATAAAGTTAGTTAGTTTACATATTTAAATAAGTTTGTCAGAAAAGACATACAATATCTTCCATTGCGATGTGATAGTCTTTCGCAAATAAATCATTCTCTATATAACACGAAGACTGACTAACGTGAAGCGTTCAATACACATGAAAATTATTATGCCAGAGAAAAAGTCAAGAGTATTAAAAAAGTTTGTTTGGTAATATTTGTCAAGGCAATATTTGCCGGCGCCGAGTGCTGACTTAAATGATGCTATCCTCGGAACGTTTTTTGCTTTTCTCTTTGCTCTGGGCCCTACTTTGCAGGAAATGAAGGTCTTTAGGAAAGCTAAACATTACAAATAAGTAAGGCAAAAAATGTGGCTTCGGTTAAAGTATTTGTTTAACATGCAAGACGGATTTGCTGTAATTTTAAGTAAGCAATCCGAATATCATGTTTTTAAATATAATTATTTTAAACATCTTTTTACAAAATAAGTCATAGTTTTTTTTTAAATACTTTATCTAAGAAATTGCTTTAATATTTAACCACTTACGAGTAAAGTATAATGTTCGCTTCAGGATAAACCAAAAATATTTTCAATATATTATATTAAAAAAAGTACAATAATACCTTGATATACTCGTATACCACAAGCATTGAAAATTTAAAGCTTTTTAAAATTTAAGTCATTTGTTGGAGACCAAGTCGAGGGCTTAAAGTAAAACAACGCTATCTACAAAAAAGTGTTTTTTTTAATTTGTGATAATGATATATTACGTTCTTGGCTACATAATTATTAAACAACGGTTTGTTAATCTTTTCTATTTTCTTTTTAAATTGCTTGTAAAGTTTAACGTTAATTACTATATTTTCTTGACACAAATAAAAAAATATTTTTCAAACAACAACACATTATAACATTTGAGCATTAGGTTTTAAATTAACATTTCAAGGCGTGCCCTAAGTGCGTCGTACTTTGTACGTGTTGTTACCATGGAATATAATATATGATGGTACCAATAATTGTAACTTGCCAATTTGTTTATTAAGACCATATCTTTTGTACTCACTTAATTGGTTATATTGTCTCGTGCGACGTTGCTACGAATAGTTTTTTTAATTATCGAATTTGGTACAAAACAATTCATCGGTGAAGATTTGGGCAGTTGGCTGAACAATCAAGTGTTTTGTCAAGTTAGTGGTGAGTCCTTCAAACCATCTCATGTACATCAATGAAACTACTGTTTCTAACGGTAAAAATGCTATAGTTTTTTAATTCTTATATTTATTGTGTTTTTAATTTAAGATTATATATGTATATTTAACAACACGAGTGTTGTGCAATTGTGTGTAAAATTGGCGCGTTTATTTACATAAGAAGTGAAAAGGTCGAAAATTGTGTATACTCAGATGATTTACATTGTGTTCAGTGTTGAGCGCACTAGAAAGGATTCGAGAAATATGTTCTCCGATTCAACTTGCAAAGTATTTTCCGGTCATTTTACGATGAACTGATTTAAGACTCTTGAGAATAATATTGTTGCCTTTATAAGCAAGGTGCATTTAAGCAGAATGAAAATTGTTTTAGCTGATGTATATAATTATATTATAATTTGTAGATTTCATAATATGTTTTAATGTATTCAAATGAAAATCGTTCAATACGAAATAACATACAAAATATTTCTGACAATCTTTTCTTTTAACCATATTCGCTCTAAAACAAAGTATATAGTTCGTAATGTAGAGATTTTTTCACGAGTAATAAAAACTTGTTAGTTATTAGCTCAATCGATTTGGTCCATGTCCTGGTTTCAAATGCACATAAAAAAATCAGTGCAATTTTTGCCGGCTTCGAGATTTGAACCCTAGAACCTCGGCACATAAGTTAAATGCGCTATCCACCTACCAACAAAAGTGATATTCCGACAAAAATCATTTAATACGAAATAATAATATTCTTCTAATATTTCTGATGTTTTGTACATTTTATTATTTTTTTTTATTATGAAGAATGAAAAACAACTCGCTCAATTCGAACAATATTTATATAAACCAGCTATCGTAGTCACCAAAGAATTTAGTTTTTATGATGCATATTATTTTGATTCGGGTAGCAATACGCAATGTACAAAAAGTAATTGTTTGCCGCATATTATCCTTAAGTAGTAATGTAGGTACTATTTTAAATAATTGAGTTTATTCATTATGATCAGAGAAACAATTTGATTTTTCATCATATGTAGTCAATTATTTAGTTATATTAATGACTGTAAAAAAAAATGTAAAAATATTCCACGAAAAAATTGGTAGACATCTAAAGATATCCATTTTCTATATTATTATCCATGCTTTTTTTGATAAACATAATGAAAATTTTAAGGGTTAATAAATTCTATGCCAAATATGGTGTATTGTAAACTGTTGATATGTAAACTTTATATTTTAATACTCTTAACCAAAAACATCATCATCAGATCAAATTTTTATAGCATTCATTTACAAAAATACTAATAGATATATATATATATGATGATAATGATATAGAGCCATAATTTATTCATGCATATTAACGATTACATGACCATCCTCTAGGCTTTACTCTTTTTAGCTCTTTTCTTCAAGTCATGTTTACTTTATCTTTCTATATGTTGCTTTATTCACCCCTCTTTTGAGGCAACTAAGGGAGCAAGTGTATACTGGTATTTTTTTCAAATATCTTTTGATTGTTCTCAATTTATTTGATTGTTCTCAATTTGATTCACTGACCTAGGTTTTTTACACTTGCTTGGCAAGCTCGAAATTTGTATGGATACATTTAAATATTTTGAAATAAAAAATTACACATACCACCCCATATGCACCAAAAATCAAATAGTATTCTCATAACGAAACATAACTGACGTTATAAAAACATTCATTTGTGATCATTAGTGTTTGAAAATCATTTTTATTTTTCTCATTTTTATCTACATTGAAATATATATATAGTCGACAATATTGGTGACAGTCAACCTATTAACCATATTGCGCCGATATTTAATGTCGTGGTATCAATATTTTATTTCCAACATTAAAGATTTTACGTGAGAAATGAAGATTTTGTAATAGAAATCGAGGGTTTGTTGAGGTGATGCATTATTAATATGTTATAGCTCCAATTCTCAAGGAGGGATGTACTCGTAAGGGTACAGGCCGCCCCTTGAGAATTTAGAAGACCGTTCGGGGATAAGGAAGTTGTAAACAAACTGCAAAGTAGAATGGTCTATACGTACTTATATGCAACTGTAAATTGAAAAGCAGATATTTTTAAATCGTGAAGAAATTACTTAGTATCTTGTAATATAAACATTTATATACTTTATAGCGTTTAAAGTCTGTATTTTTATGCAAGTACAATTGTTGCAAAAATCATAATTTGTGGAAAATTCGGCAAACAGTTTTAGATAGTTATGTAGACTATGTAGATATCTGATTAAATATATTTTTATATTGTGAAGCCAGATTTCATTTTGCTGTTTCAGAACTTTTAACATCTGTAAAATAATAATAGAGTTTTTATATACTCGTACTTTATTCCATAAGTTATATTCATATAGAGAGTCGTAACAGAGGAAACAGTTATTTTTCAATTTGGCTTGTCAGAAACGTATGTAAAAATTCCGTTAGTATTCTAACGTGCTGCTTTTTACTGAGAATTGGCAAGAATCAAAATGATGTTTTATTTATTTTTTCTATTTTCAACATTGTAAGTTAATTAAAGATACCAAATTTAAAACAAATGGTTTAACATATGCTTTCGACTAATCTTTTTATCCCCTTGAATTGGTGAAATCTTAACACTTAAAACAATAAAATTCTAAGTGAAAGTTCGTGTTGGTTTTTCCGTATTTTTCTATCAAACTATTTTTTATTAGAATATTACATATATTTAAAACATTAATTATAATATATTATTTTCAATATTGTTGTTGAAAGCTCTTTATGTTTTACATTTACATGGAAAAAGTGGTTTACTTATTACTGTGTTGTTATACGAGTAATTATAACATTGGCTTTGAAGTATCAACTTTTCAATTTACTAACCGCAGCTGGAAACAAACACGAGGTATAAAATAATAATATATCTCTATGTGCACTCATGAAAATTGCTTTTCTTAAAATTTGCGCCACTGCTTTTTTCATTTTGTATCTTCAAAGGGAAGTGAATGATGTTGATGTCTTTGGTTTAGAATAAATATTCCGAGATGCCGTGACCAAAGCGGTGATGATGTTCTGAAAATGACATCATAATTAAAAACACCGCCGCAACAGAATCGTATACACAGTGGGCGTATTTATAGTCTCTGCTGTTTCTTTGAAGGTAAATAATAACGATTCGATTTGATTGTTAATTAGAAATTTCTACGTCAATAATTATTGAATAATATAAGTAAACTATTTTAGACATGATTAAAAGAGTTATATTTTCCAATTCGATTGAGAATATTTTTTATTTTATTTTATATTATATTATTTTAGATTTTTATAAAATTCAAGATAATTTAACAAGCATTAATGTACAGTGAAACCTCGATTCTACGTTTCTCAAGGGACTCTAAAAAATAAACGATAAATGTGGGAAACGAAAAATGCGGGGAACGAAAAATCCTGTAAAAATATATTTATTTAATAGCCTTTTTTATTACATTCTAGTATACATATGTAATAAAAAATAATTTTTGAAAATATGTCCTTAATGCTAAGTTGCTTCTTTACAGTTTGGCACTTCAATTTTAACAAAGACGCCTC
>JAPMAG010000827.1:0-13775 GCA_036584685.1 Rhyacophila sp. Rhy_31_5 | reverse complement strand
GATCTTTTTTCTAGTATAAATGAAGCACTGAAAAATAATTAACTTGTACACGGTACGAAGCGCGCATAACAAAAGATATGCCTACTCATTATACACGAAGTTGAGTAAATTATGGAAAAAATACGATAAGTGCGTGTATGTTATACGTAAAAATAAAATTGTATACATATTCGTTACGTATATTCCTGAATTTATTCCGTCTTCTATAAATTGAACATTTTATTTTAAATTCATACGCAATCACGAAGTTGTTAGGTCCACGTTAAAATACATTTGGTTTATACCTATGCGTACTCGTGCGAAAATATGTCACATTTATTTTACCCCATAAAATGTAAACTGATATGACCCGAAAATAATGTAAATAAGTTTCCGAGTTACGATCCTAATAAATATCAATTCACCTGTGTATGGTGTGTTCGTATATTTTATCTAAGGAAAAACGTGTCAGTTTGTATCCATACATTACGTGAGAGTATATGAATTTAGCGGCATGAATGCGCTGCCTAGAGAGGCCTGTTGAAATCATATTATTATTAACCCAGTCATATTTCTAACCTCTGCAGCAACATCATCAAATAGAATCAATCCGATACTCGACAAAAACTTTCCGATTTTACAATTATTAACCTTAATATACTCGTATTATGTAGAGTCAATACATTTTTTTTTGCTTACATCAAAATTAGGTATTCACCACTATTGTGTATGAAGTTCTCCCATATAACTGGCAGTTTATCAATTCCTTTCTCATGATATTTTATGAATTTTGACTCGAAAAAATTGTATATAGTCGAATTGATGTACCCTTAAGAATTAAAGATTTTTTTTGTCCCGGCATTATCGTATAAATAAAAAGAATGATACGTTTGCGACTGATTAGTACAGGATGCATTTTGTAGAGTTTCTCTTGAAGTTTTTGCAACTGCTGCACATGTACTCGTATATGTATATATCAGCCGTGTGTAGGCAAAGGGAATTTACTACAAAATTAGAAAAAAAACACAGGAGGCACAAAAACGTTTTTGAATGATTTTTAGTCAAAGTCACATTAACACAAACTTGAAGTACACGATGACCAACAAATTGGCGTTTTATTTTTCTGACCTGATAATTTAAAAAGTTATTGAAGGAAACTCATCAAAATTGAGGGTTATGGCTTTTTTCCTTTTTATACAAACTTAGTATATTGTTCTCTTTTCAAAATCTAAAGCTCAATTTTGGCAATAATTAATGTTTTAGGATTTACTACTTTTGACAGAACGTGTATTTAGTTGTGTATTCTCAAACAAAAGCACTTTTCAAAAAACTGATAGTTTAGTCCCTTAACCTAAACAGGCTCAATATATCTGCAGTGATCGTTAATTTTGATTTCAACATTTTGTAATGGAATATAAATTAACGATCTCACTACACCCACAATAAAACCTTCATTCAATGAATTTTTGCTTTCAAATTTCTTGCCCCAAACGTAGGGTTGTGACAATTGGCATGTTATCTGGTTTATTTTGTTCATTTAAATTATAAAATACCCACACCATTTGCTGTCTGTACTGACATTTTATAATTTCTTTAAAAAACGATCTGAAAACTGTAATATTAAGCAGGTTATCGAATAAAATGAATTGATATTATAGTTGACATAATCTTTGATTTAATATGCTTTGAAATACTTTTAGTATTTTATCCCCCGATCCTTTTTATTTAAAACTATTATTGACAAGCTATTGTCATTCAGTTTAATTTAAACTCCCTTCGCTATTTCAACATGAATTTAGTCTTCTGGGTTCTTATGGTTTTATGATTTATAGCGTAAGACTTGTCAATGAACTGAACATTAATAATATACAACATCGACGCTCCAAGTGAGTTATCGCCATGTGGGGCTATGCATGAAATGTGCGCAAGTGGTTAAAACTTTCCCTGTCAAAACACATACAGCTTTGAATTGATTGTAACTAGAATAAAATAACTTACTAAAATGTATACTTTTAACATTGAACTACGAGTATATTAGATATTTTACTCAGCAATGAATCCAAAATATCTATTATAGAACTGTACATGACAAATTTTTAAATTTAGACGAATCTATGCAGTTATTTTTAAATCTTTTTAATATGTAAATGAAACCAAATTTTACAATCTGTATATATAAATACTTAAAGTATAACTGACTTTCTCTGGTTGTTTTTAATACAACTACATGTTATTATGTATATAGTAAGTATATCTTGTTTATTTTCTTTTCAACGCTTGCATACTGACGATGTTCCTCTAGCTGTGAGTCATGGTACCTTACAAAGTCTCAAAAAAACCATTTACTGTGCTTCAAAAACAGATGCTTGCGGTAAATTTTGGGACTACGATGGTATGACTATACGTGAAACGAGGTGATAAGGGAACAGACCATGCAGCCTCTCATCACATCCAAAGTAAATATGAGACGCTGGACTTGGCTTGGTTATATGCTAAGAAAGCCTGAATTGCATCTCAACTGGGCATGCTTCTTATTCAAACCAATTGGATTCCATCGTCCTGGAAGGCCGCTGAACACCATCTACAGAATGTATTCGATGGAGTTGCGGGACACCGGCATGACATCGGAAGATGCAAGAGAACTGACCAATGACAGGGATTTATGGGGGCAGTATGTGATGTTCATATGCTCCGGATAAGGGGCGTGACATGATTGAAGAAGAAGAAGAAGAATATGATAAAAGATAAAGTTAAATAGCTGATTAAATTAGGCGAATATATTCAAAATAAATATGTTCAAAATTATGGTTTAATTAATCAATCTATCTGTTTGATCTAAAATATAATATAAAGGGCTTTTAATAAAAAAAAGCATGGTTTTATGCCAGTATGTATTCATTAGTGTAAAGAAGATGTACTATACAAAATATTAATATAATATACGTATGTTTACCTTACCGAGAAAATTATCTCCAAATTTGATGTTCAATAGAATTTGAAGTTCAAAAAATGTTTATATTTCAAAGCTTTAAGCTTAACCGACGGGGTGACTATTAAGTATAAGATAATTAAATAACCGACAATTATTATAACGTGTATGTTCAAAGCAGAGAATTGCTTATTAGTAGAATAGATACCCTATTTCTCCGATAAAGAGACCTAATTTTAAATTAACTTTACATACAGAAAACACACTAGGGCTCATTTTTAATCACGTTGGTGGTAAATAATCCAAGAGATAACAACAATTTTCTCATTCAAAAGGAAATAATTGAAAAAAAAAATATTTTTACGACTACTAATCTTTTATTTTTATTTATTTAGATAAATACTATTAATAGTACTAGTGGATACTTTAAGTAGTACAGAATATAACATACATACGAGTATAATAATAAAGTATATTAACAAATTAAAATCAGTACATTTATTCGGAGCTAAATATAGCTGCGTCAGACGTATTCCGTTCTAATTAAGGCTGTGGAGTTGGAGTCGGATTCGGTGTAGGCATTACATTTTAGGCGGAGTCAGAAATAGTCGACCGACTCCGACTACTTTTTTTATTTTATTTGCTAAACAACATTACGACAGATGTCAAGTGAGGGGTGTGGTGTAAAAAGTGGGTAACTTACAAAAAGACAGTTCTGTAATAATCGCGGTTGACAGTTTCTTACATATTTAAAAAATTACTCAAAAAGTATGTTGGAGGTCACCAAGATTACTTTTAGGCAACTATGGATTTTTCGAAAAAAAAATTTGAATGAGAAAGTGTGGATTACAAACTTTGTAAACCACACTCTTCAAATATTAACGAATATATATGATTCAGAATTCTGGGACTACATTAGAGTGATTTTATTCTTTCATATATTTGTTTTACATAATTATTTTGTATAAAAATATTGCTTATTGCATATAATTAATATATGTTTTTCTATATTAATTTGCTAGTGTATGAATGTATTTAATCATTTATTTATACTTATATCATTAAAAATAAGGCAGTAAAAAATGTGGTAGATATAGCAAACTATAAAGTAAAATAAAAACCGGAATCAGATTCAAAAAACAGGATAATAATCGGATTTCATTGTGGATAATTAAAATTCCTACTTTATTAAATGCATACCAGAGGAAAAATAATTACCGACCCACTTCAACATTCAGTATTTATTCTCAGAAAAATCATTAATTTTCCACCACTTAGGTCTATGAACGGTTTTAATATGCAATCTGATCATTCATTTTATTTAAACAAGTACTTCAGTATTACTTCATTAAATAATATTGAATACTATCATATGTTTGCAGTGAAAAATAAAAATTAGATTCTATTTAAATATATGATAAAAATGTATCAAAGCCGGTAAAATAATAAATTACATATTTAAAAGTCAGTAAGTAGTCATTTTAAATATATGATTTAAATGAATATGTTTTTAATTAAAAGTTTTATTAAAATGGCTATGTTGGAAAAAAAATGTATTTCAAAGTAGAGTATTTTTAATATTGTATAACTTGTTGTTAGTCTTATACAGAGTTCATCTTAAGTTTCAGGCCGATTTAGTTTAGCTGCCATTTTGATTTGGCCGTTATTTGTCCGTTCAAACTTAACAGTTGTGAAAAATGGTCGATAACAATTTATTATGAAATATTTAACGCCGCACCAACGTGCTGAGGTCATTAAAATAATGTTTTGAAATAATTATTGAATTGTGAATACACGAAGAAAATTGTGTACTCGTTTTGATGTCAATTATGTGCCAAGCAAATCATCATTCAACGTGTAATGAATAATTTGGAAAATTTGTAAACACTGGAAGATAGGGCAAAGTTTGGGGACAGCGCACTTGTATTTGAGGGCTTAAAGCCAAACAATGTTATCTAAAAAAATGCGTTTTTTATTATTTGTGGTAATTTTATTTTACATTCTTGGCTACATTATTGTCAAATAACGGTATGTTAATCTTTTCTAGTTTTTAAATCGTCTGTAAAATTTAACGTTAATTAAATATAGTTGGATTTGTTTAATATCAAAAGACTGTATAAACTTACCGTTCTTGTCACAAGAAAAATCAAATTATGAAACAAAAATAAATTATAATATCTGAACATTAGGTTTCAAATAAACATCTTCTTTGTTGAGTTACAAGAAAATAAAAAAAAAGGTTTTTTGGCTCTCCTATAATGTTATACTTTTGTAGATAGCGTTGTTTGACTTTAAGCCTTCGATATATTTTTCAGCTATTAAACTCAATCAGTAGACTTGTTTAAATATATATTATAACTATCTTTCACGATTGTACATGTTTTTAGAATTAGATTTTTTTGTGCGTTTTTACCTCTTGTATGTGTTATTTTTGTGTATTTTAAATATTATCAATGTGTTATTTTATCTCAATATGGTGTAGTTTATTACATTAAATAAAAATTTGTAATGTTATTAAAAGTAAAAAAGTTAAAATAAGCATATTATTGTATTCTAAAAGATTTAAGAGTATAATTATTTTACGCCCTCGTGGGTGAGTGTATAGATATTCGACTCACGAGCAGAAGGTCACAGGTTCGAGCCCGTTCTGGTCGCAAATTTTGCAAATGTTTGTTTATTTGTATTGTAGCCAGGACACGAACCCGAAACGGTTGAGATAATAATTAACAACTTTTACTCGTAAAAAAAATAATGTTAAGAAAATTTTCATGCTATGAAGATCACATATGCTCCATCTCGCAGCGTATATGGAAAAAAAATATATATGTGTTAAAAATAAGTAATTTTTGATCGAAATTGTGATTATTGTAATGTACTGAATAGCACTGATATACTCGTAAGATAAAAAAAAACATTCTTATATGTAAGGGTACAGTACATCCAACTTAAGAGCCAAGGCTTGTAGATTCATACCCTATAAAAATAGCACAAATTATTTCGCTTGCACTTAAAATCAGAACATGAACAAAATTTGTTGAGTTAATAATTAACAATTATTTCTTGGAAAAGAAGTTAATGCAGTTTTTACATGATGAATATGCATGCTCTGTTTTGGAGCGGATGTGAATTAATAAAAAAACAATATTTTTTTCATTTATTTTTTATTATTTATGACGACAACTTTTTTAAATGTGTTCTAAATGACTAATTATTTTTATAAGATATACGTAATATACTTTTCTATTCTTTGTTTATCTATGATATAATACTTTCGATCAGTGTGAAACAGAAAGATGAGAACATCACAGAATTTATTGATCAGAAAACCTTCTTACTCTGCAGTAACGCGTAACACGTATGTATTTATTAGTAAGAGATTATTATCATACCTAGACCTTTAGAGCTTTAGAGATAAGACGCAGGTACAAAGAAAATATTATTTTATTTGGGCAAAGCTCGTTCAACGAAAGACCTTTGGGATATTAAAAGTTACCTCAATTTTAACGAAACCACTTAAACCTATTGCCTTATAAATAAAACTTATATTAAAATGATTATTGGATTTTTTAAATGGAGATAAATTTTTCAAATTTAGAAGATTATACACTTTTTAAATCACGACTAAACCACTTTATTTATTGTGTTTTTGATGCGGACAATTAACCAAGTGACAGGTACTCGTATTTGATTTAATTGTTTGAAATGAATTGGGCTTTAATGTAGTATATTATCTATATGTGTTTTATTTATAAAAAAGTCGTTTAATTTTGTACAGTAATAGTATAAGTTGATAGTTAAATCAAGTAGAAAATATATACATATTGGATTATTTAAATATTATCTTATCTACAAAATAATTTTCGCAAAATAAATATTCTCTTTGTCAAATATCAATTACTGTTATCTATGTTTCCTCATTTTAAAACAATCAATTAAGTGTAATTCACGATAAAAATTCCAATAAAATGCCGTTTTTACATAAAAAAAAAAACATTGGAAACCAAACTCCGCTTGAAAATTAAGAGCTGTCTTCTTTGAAAGTATAACCAGTAGCAAGAAACTCGCAATGATAAAAAATAATAAAATATTACAATATCGAGACAATAAATAAATTTTACAGGCTAAGTATTATAAAATTCAGATGTATTTTAATTTAGAGTTTATTGCGAAATAATTTATTGCTAAATTCGTAAAATTTTCAAAATTATTTTTCATTTTTAATAGACAAAAGCAGACACTAATTGGGAAGGAAGTATCATTTAATATTAATTAATTATAAAAGAGAGAACAGCTTTATATTTTCACGAGTAAGAAATCTCATCTATTTTTTTTTTCAGTAAATAATAACCCTAAGAAATAATTCGCCTATTATAAGTAATTTTAATATTAAAATGTCTCACTACAACTCAATAACCCATTTTTAATAATATGTTTTGAAAATAAGATTATTTTTAATGATTTAATTACTAATAACTTTTTATTTATAAATAGAAACTTTAACAAGCTGTAATTTACTATTTTTTTGCGTATTTATTTATGTTTTATAAACAAAAATAATCGAAAAACGATTGTGCAATTGAAATTTTAAAAATGTATTAAGGAATTAAATTATTGTTATTGATAATCAAAAATTCTTGATTGTTATTGAGATTTTATTTAATTAAAAAGTACTTGTTCCAATAAATTCTGGTGAATAATTGGCCCACCTCACATCCTGGAAGTGATGGATGGATGAAACTAAGAGAACTGCAGAAAGGTTAGATGTAAACAACTGATTAACGAACGCGAGTGATAGATAGAGCAGCGTAGAGTGAACTTGTACAGGCAGTTATTCTACTATATGAATCATAGCGTTTTACCATTAGCACTATTCTCAGTTAAAAAAAAAATATCTTTATTATCATGTGATTTGCCAAAGTACGAAGTAAATTAACAAAACACGTTTGAAAATCTTACAAGTTAATCTCACACTTGGTGTTTGCTATTAAAATTCATAATTTTAATAATCATATAAAATGAAAATAAATTATATAGTTATATATTTGTAAAAATGTAATAGAATATTCTTCTTAATTTCGTATTGTACACCAGTTAGCAGTTTTTATTGTGACGCATTTAAATGCTTTTACATAACACACAATAAATTGAGGTGGAGAAAATCTTCATTTACTGCTATTTCTGGTTGTTTACTTTTCTTATTATTTTTAAAGCATACTATTTGTGACCGGAAGCACTTCTCTGCACAAGAGAAGAAAAATAAAATAGTGCAAAAATGGCAGCATTTACAAGTACAAACATGTTTATTCGCAAGTTGCTTTAAAGCTATAAAGCTTTATTTGACATAAAAATATCATTGAAATCAATTGAATTATTTAAATATTAAAGATGATGATATACTAATTTAAATAAAGTAAACTGAAACATTAACTATTTTTCATTATTGAATATATTTTTTTAGTTTTTTACCTCAAAATGATCTATGTTGCAGCGCCAATGTGATGCTCTATGATCTAAGCTCCAATTCCTTTCCTGGTAGTTTTAATGAGGATCAACAGGTGGCCAAACCTGTATGTCTACTGTGCTACGTGACCTTATCGTTTTATCAAAAACTAATATTAGGCACTTTAGATCATTTAGCACTTCCACTCTACATTTGTGGTTTCTTCAGTCGCAATTTAATATTTCTCCAATGTTTACGTTTTTAGTTTTTTCTTAGTCTATCATTCACAGTGACACAATTTTAATTGCCATATTTACATCAATGTTTCCAGCACAAAAATATTGTATTTACTACAAATAAATACAAAAAAAAAAAAAATGTGAGCGCTTTTAACAGTCATTTTGATCATAATTCTTTTGCTCGACTGTGTATTATTATAATCGTTAATTTAACCATCTTAAAGGCCATATGCAAAATGATGAATCATTATAAAATGTATAATATACTAAGAGTACTGAAATTTAGGCTCTGATTAGCTAGCGGCTGTCCAATTTCAAAATCTAGTAAATGTTTCAACGTAAAATATTCAGGACGACCAAATTTGTCGGGGAATTATCTACAAGAATTTACAAGAATAATTGCGGCAAACGGAACAGGAAAATAATATCAAAACAAGTATGTGCACTTACCAATTTCATTAGTTATTAGTTGTACTATTATTTTCTTAGCTTGCAAGGTTTTGAAGCTGTTTTAGAGGAGGGTATTGTCAATTGATAGGTTTAGAAGAATTGATTTCAACCATGCAAAAACTGATTTCATATAAAAGTATCGAGAGTAAAATGTGCAACATAACCTAATAATATAAATTACGTAATAAAACGAAATTCCAAAAAATTGTCAGTAACTAGGTTTTAAAATTAGACAGCTGCTAAGCTCTCATAATTTGCACGACTTTACTATAAGTTACCTATGCCACTGATTGCAAATTAATGTTATTATTTCAGTGTCAAATAAAATTTCATAGTCTAAATTATTTCTAACTTATCGGTATATGAACTCTCAAAAAGGCAGATATAATATATAATAGTAGTTTGCAAGATAATTTGATTTTGAAAGTATCTCTCATACATATTAGCACGTTGTTTGTGAGAAACATTGATAAAACCTCTAAGTATGCAATATACATGATAGGCGACTGTATTATGAATGTAGCAAGGTATCTGTAGCAAAAAAACATATGTAATACAACAAAAACTATATAAAAACAAAAAAAATCTCTTCTCATATAATGTAAGCTCATTTTATTAAATTTCTTCTTCGTCACTGTTCAAAGAAATGAGACAGAAGCGTTATTTTGTTTGTTGAATCATCTCTTTCCATAGTATGCAATATATTCACGATGGGAGACTGTATTATGAATGTATCAACAAGTACATGCCTGCAGCGAAAAACATATGTAAAACCAAAAAAAGGGTTTTCATTTAATTTAAGCTCGTTTTATTAAATTTCTTCTTCATCTTTGTTCAGCGAAATGAGACGAAAGCGTTTTTTTGGTTGGATCATCACCTTTTGAACAAAAAACAAAAATATTCTGAGAAATTACCCTAAAAAGAAGAATAATGTGGTAATACCATATACACACTATGGCATAGTGCGTAACTTAATTTTGTAAATGTTTGGAATATAAATCGTGTAATCGAAGTATAAACATATACAAAGTGTTATAAGAGAGTTTTCGTATTTTCATTACCATCTTTGAATGAAACCGTATTGTATATTGTCGTGTTATATGAGGGTTTACCCTAATTTTCTTAGAAACCGTGTTGTAGGATGGTTACCTGTATTATATATGGCCATCTAATTTACTCGATAGGTAAGTAATTTGACCAGATAACTTATTCGCTAAGCGTTAAAAAAAACAACTGGAGTAAATATTGCACTCTTATATCGACCTTGCTTAGGCAAAAGGGCTAAACCCTCAGTTATTTTAAAAGTGGTTTTATTTAGGAATCACAATACACACAACTAAATACATATTATAGTAAAAGGAAGTAAGCTGAAAGTGCCGAATTATTATAGAGTTCAGGTTAAGATTTTGAAAAAGGACGACATACTAAGTTTGTGTGGAAATGAAAAAAACATTATCCCTCAAATTTAATTATTTTTCTTCAACAAATTTTCCATTTATCTGATCAGGAAAATAAACCACTAGTTTATTGGTTATCCTGTACATCAAGTTTGTGTTGGTGTGATTTCGACTAAAAATCATTAAACTATGTTTTTTGTGTCTCCTGTAAAATTTGTTCTGTAAGAGTTAATTTCTTTTGATTAAACACGGTTTACATGAAAATAACAATACAGTTCTGTAGGTAACTTTATTTGTAAATGAAAGATTACTAAGATGTATTTGAGATAATACTAAAATAAAGAGAAACATATTATGTTTTGAAATCCGTAATGATAAAATGAATTCGGTTTTTAAAAAAAATGCATTATTTGATCTTACATGTCCGGATATATCACGCATAAAAATAGTGATTTTTAAAAATACTATAATAAAAATGTGCATTTAAAGTTCATGGATTATAACGTTTGGCTAATTTATAAATAAAACCGCGAACTCGTCACCAAGCCTTTTAGCAAAACAGATATATTCAGCAATAACGATAAAAACTGACTCAGCCTGCCACTAGTTTCAGTTTATCACCTACCTATCATACAACTAATGGCCGCATCCATTGCACAGAGCATACTTTGAATGCAAAATAATAACTTTCACGGAAAACATCCCGCGTGAATTTAAAATACTCGGGTGGGAGAAGAGCTGCAAAAACACGCCGCACTTCCGGTTCGCGCGCAATTAACGCTCACAGTCCATTTTTAGTTGGAATTTTTTTATAAATGTTTTTATTATTATCAAAAGCTTGCGCAAAATGACGGTGTGAATATGAATTTTAACTTTTGTTTCCAAACTACTTTCAATAATAAATTATCAATCATTTCCGAGTGCTAAGTAAACATTAATCGGATCAGAGTATTTTCAAATAATAATTTGAAATGTGTAAACCGCAAAAAAAATCATAGGTCGCTATTAATTATCAGCTTTATTTATTTTGATATAATAACCTTTCCTGCACCAGACATGAAAGGCGTGGTGTAAAAAGTTGATAAGCAACACTTAGGTAAAACTTTATTTGAGTTTTAGCCTACTTATGAATCGTTTTACATTTTTTTATTCAAATTTATTTTTTAAAAAAATCTATAGGTGCCTAAACAGTAATCTTAGGAACCCCCCAGCTTACTTTTTCACTATATTTTTAAATAGGGTTCGTCCATAAACGACGTAACGTTTTTTCTCACTTTTTTAACCTCCCCCCTCAATGTAAGACCCCCTTCTCTCCTTTCAAAAGTTACGTAACTTCTCACATTAACCGATTGAGTGCCAAAAGCGAGTTAATTTGTACAACTTGAAACGTAGTTTGCTAGAAAAAATTGGATACTTTGGATGATTTTAAATATAGAAGTGCAGTGATATGATTGTTATATATGGTAATTAAAAACAAAATCATGATATTGAAACGTTTATTATACCTTTAAAAACATATTGAGGTTCTATTTTTGCTTAAAACTTTACAGTTTACCATGTTGTGACATTATGTCTGGCACAGAAAAGGTTAAATAAGAATGATATCTTTAATCACCTCCTATTCAATTTTTGACAGGAAAAAAAAGTGTTACATGACAGTCAACAAGACAGTGAGGTCAAATAAGAATGCAATCTAAAATTATATCCTATTCACTTTTTAAGAAGGAAAAATGTTACGTAACATTCATAATTCACCCCCCCCCCCCTTTTTAACGCCATGTAGACGTTTGTGATCATCCCTCTCTCCCCTTCAAGAGTGTTACGTGGTTAATGGACGACCTTATAGGTAAGAAACTTTCAAATGCGATTATTACAGAACTGTCTCATTGTGGGTTACTAAGTTTTTATACCACACCCCTCACATTATGTAATAATCCGGTAAGATGTGAATGTTTAAGTAAAAATATAATCATAATATTTCTTTTAAAAGTATATTGAATGTTTTTTTAACCTGACTTTATTTTTAATGATCATATTTTAGTCGTGTATTTGCGTTTTGATATTGATAATGATCCAACATATTTGAACCTTTGCGTTTGCTAGACAGATTTGCGTATCACCACTGTCATTTATCGGTTTTCTCTATGCTTTCTTTTTTATTGGTTGTCGAGGTTGTCTTCATTTTTCTTATCATTTGCATTCCTGAAATTCGGGTTGTTATTTTTACATTTGTTAGGACTAAATCAAAAAATCCGCTACATTATTAGTTAAATATTAAATAAATAAAACATATGAAAATACAAAATATGTTTTCTTCTTTTAACTATGTCTGCTCCGAAACAAAGCATATGGATCTCCACATTGTGAATATTGTTGTGACAGTTAATATTTGTACATACATATAATACAAAATATATGTGTCTGTTATTCTAATAAACTTTTTATTGGCCACTTGTTTGTTTTTTTTGTTGCATAAACATCGTAAGCTTTGTCGAATTGTTTGTATCTTTTTTCCTTGTATGTTTTACAATATGGACAAACCACGTCGTTTGCCGCTCAATCTTTGTAAATTGATTGATAATTGGGTCCATTTCTTCAAAATTTTGTATATTTTTAAGTACAATATTACAATATGTAACAAGCGTAGACTACTAACGCCACACTTAGCGAAGACAGACAATCGATTGCGGATTATGGTTGTAAAATAGAACACTCGCGAGTTAGATAGGTCGTATATCGACTTGTATATTAATAATAATTGTTGAAAAAAACGGGCTCTATTTTTTACTAAGTATTACTAATATATTTCATTGACGATATGGTAAAATATCTGTTCAGCACTGATTAATAAGTTGAAAATGTTATGACAGATGAAACCGGTATTAATTTTTTTAAATGTATCCATATTTGTGAAAATATGTATAAAAACTGTGTTATTATTTCAATGTAAAAAGTTTCAACTACGACGATCTCTATTGTTGCTTTTAACATACAAAAAAGTCAGCAAAAATTGATTCAACTCAAGATCCAATGAAAACAATACAGAAATATGTAATGTATTTGTAACAAACACCAGCTGCGATAGTGTTAATTAGTTTCATAAAAAAACATGTATAGAAGCAAAATATAAATGTTTACTAAAATAAAATAATTTTCGTATGTGAGCTTTCGACATTTTGTTTATTTTTTTAAAATCAAATCGAATAAATACTGCTTAATTAATTCTTTAAAAAAATATCAGAATTTAGACGTTTGATATGTATATCTTGACGTTTGAGGCATACAAAAATGACAAAGCGAAAGAGTTTCAGCCCACAGGCGTCACTTTGTGCGCCGTCGTT
>JAPMAG010000826.1:0-13776 GCA_036584685.1 Rhyacophila sp. Rhy_31_5 | reverse complement strand
TAATTTAAAAAAAATATGAACAAACTTAAAATAAGCCTTACATTTAAATTTATATTTTTAATATTTTTCTGTCAATTCTTGGTGAAATACCGCTATATTAAAATAAAAAAGCTACGTTTTAAATGTTAAAATGAAAAATAAAATATCCGATAGACAGGTTTCACTTGCTACAGACAAAACTGATTTTCATTTTTTTAAATATACCTATTATATGGAAATAAGTATAGAAACTGTGTTATTATTTCAATTTAATACAAACATTTTATTCATAACCTATTTGGATATATTTACAGTGAATACAATGTTATGCAGTAAATATTTTGACGTTATGAATCTTCAAGAAGTTGAGAGAATTTCGCATTTATTTATTCAAAACAAATTGTAAGCGTTTTCCTTCATCGTTCTCCTTTCGTATGTTGAAGTATTTGGCGTCGACTACAACGTCTCATTGTTATTCTCAGCATAGCCGAGCGGTGTTCATAAAAGAAAATAATAATCATAAAAAATCCACTGAACGGAAACGTATGGGTAGGGCAAACAGGACTGCGGGTATGCTGGAAGAAAAAAGGGAGAGGGGTAGGTCTGCCTTTATCTGACTCCTACTATTTGACAGGGATGCTTAAGTACGCCGACTCGTGTTCGGAACAGCAACTCTTAAGAAATAAACCAATTACCTTGTTTTATAACGCGAAAACAGTACAAAACTAAAATGTAATTCCTTTGAAAGAGTAGCAGAATAATACCATTTCCATACTTATATATTTTGCTTGTTCACAATTATTTTGTATTCGACCATGTTTAGATAAAAGAGCGTAACCTTCGGTTTATTAAAAAGTGCTTTATTTGAGAAGCACAATGTACACGTTCTGTCAAAAGAAATTAAGCCAAAAATGTCGAATTATTATCGAAATTCAGGTTTAGATTTTGAAAAAAGGGTGATTTCGTTAGTTTGTATGGAAATGAAAAAAGCATTAAACGTAATTTTTTGTAATTTTTCTCTAATAACTTTCTTAATTATCGGATCAGTAAAATAAAACACCAAACTGTTGGTCATCGTGCACTTCAAGTTTGCGTTAATTTGTTGTTTAAGTTGACTAAAAATCATTAAAAAACGTTTTTGCTGCTCCTGTAAAAAATCTGTAAGGGTTACTCCCTTTTACCTAAACACGGTCGATATAATAATAATTTGAAAAAATATCAGTAGATTTGTTATGAATACACTATAAGGTCAGGCGCGCACTTGCGATTTAAAATCGCGCGGTTGTTTTGTCACCGAAATGGAACACAATATATTAAATTGGAACGCATGTATATGCGACTAAAAACTGCAGCTCATGGCTATTTCGGTTATAAATCGCAAGTGCGCGCCCGGCCTTAGAGTGTTGATTAAAGCGATATTAAAAACACCCAATATATACGAGTAATATTTCATTAATAGTGATTTCATAAATTCCTCAATAACTCAAATTTAAAAATCTTTTGACTTGTAGAGGAATTAGGATTTCGTGTAATTGTTTATCAGTCTTGTAAGGTATAAACAATATATCACAAGGAAAATACATCAAAATTATACTGAATAAAAACGTGATGAATATTAAATATACAAATTTTTATAGAGTGGCAATTAATAAAAGTATTACGTACACGTCTTATCAGTTGAATTGTTCACAAAAAATGGTCTTAAATACCATTTTACGGCTTCGGCTCTTTATTACAACATCCCTGTAATACAAAACGGTTTCACTACACAGATAAGTAACAAAATGTTAGCGATGCATGCTTTCATTTTCGCGGTACGCATTTAACCTGAAAGAACGGGAGGTGATTGTGAGGGCGGACTCCAAAAGGAGACCCTCTTGCTACAGCGCACAAACACTGTACCTACATTGTGGCTATATACTTACCACACTTGTACCATTCAAACTGCGTAGTGGCGTATCCACTTATCAAACCTACGAACATGGTTATTTCTATTCTAGTAGTTTCTAGTCGAGTAATACAATTCCAAGATTGGCCTGTAAGTTTCTGGATGTTTCAACGTACATTACGCTCGTACAAGTATAGTAACTTTTTCGTCCGAGTGATTAAAGTCAGTACAGAATAAATTTTAAAAGAAGCGCACCATTTTTAATGGAAGTTAGGCAGTTTTAAAACAACAACTGTATTTTTTGAAGCGACTTGATCGAGTTCGTAGACAAATTTGTAAATACACGTTATAATAAAAAAAAAACTATCTACCACTAGTAATTTCGTCACACGTATCTTACGAGTAACTTGTCCATATATATTTTACAAATTTTAATTTTCGATATACTATCAGTGATAGTAAATAACTTCTGAATATAAAATAATTAGAAATTTCATTGCTGTACAATAGTTTTTTTTCAAAATACCAAAGCCGGTTACGTATATAATTCTATAGTATCAATCATGTTATTAAATCTGAAAATGTTGTAGAGGGAAACACAAATTAGATTTTTTTAATATAAAATCAACATAAAGACTTTAAATATATTTTTAGTTATGTTTCAGTTCTTATACTTGTTTCGACAATATAAACGACATATAAAAAATTCAAGACCTTTTTAGTTCGCTACAATATTTTTATGTTATGATTCTTTTTTTGTAATATGAGTAGTAAAATACACTTCAAAAGAAACTATTGAATCTCATAAAATCAACTTTTCAATCATGACATCTTTCAAATCATAGTATAAATTATTCTCTATACATAATAATGAAATGCTTTGCAAGAGCATTTCGGTTTCTTAGACGATTCTTAACTGATTGGTTAAGCATATAATGTTACTTCGTAGTAGTGGCAAAAGCCTTGCCTCGCAGTCAATATGCTAATTAACTTCATTAATAGAACGTGCCACTTATATTTAGTTACCGAGGAGAATAGTTTGCAAAAAGAGTAAAAAAAATTTAATGCTCCACACAGTCAGCAATAATGTACATTGATAATATATACTTAATAATTCACAACAATTATAGTATTATAGTAATTTCTACTACATAATGACTATTTACTATAATGTCTCATATTATTTCATGTCTTACAAAGCTTTACGCTTACCTCTACAATGGTATTTTTTTTTAAAAATAAAAACGTTAAACTCTGTAATGCGAAGGCAATTTTGTAAAACAAACTATATAACATAGTGTTCTTTTACATAATATAATAGCGTATGCAACATATTATTGTGTAATATTCATTTGTGAAATAATCATATATATCTTCAACTGAAACTAACAACAATAACTATTGGTAAATAAGTTTTGTATTGTGCAATTAATTGATAATATGACGTTTTTGAGTGGTGCTAAAACTATATGTGCAAGCAAACTGAACAGAAATACGTAGCATCATTGATTTTGTAATATTTGGTATCAATAAGAACAAATACGATGTAAAAGTATTTGGCAGACTAACCGTATTATTACATTATTAGATTTGTAGTTTCTCATAACGGTTACGAAATTCTCACATATGATTTGTTATAGTGAAAGATTTTTCTGCTGCTGTAAGCAAATAAGCATTTTAACTGATAAAAAATAACTACATTATGTTTTTATGGAAAAAAACCGATTCTGTGGAGTTGATCTGTTTTATTGGATAATTAACTGTTTCATTTAATCAAGTATTAGTGTTTCAGTTGATATAACTACAATATTATCAAGTCAGCGTTCAGTTTTGTTAAATTATACGTGAAAAGAAAAGAATTTATTTTGTTTTAGTTAGTTCTATATATGCATGTACAGTGAAAGCTTTCCACGAAAAAGTAATAATGTTGAAACAATAAAAAATAATCATGGGCCACAATATACAATAGTACGCCTCTGTAATAGCATAACGTATATGTATTGCGTTTTTTTATTTGTTTTTAAAACACAGAGAGGGAGAAAACTCAATATCTCTTAGTGCGTGCAATGCATGGGTTAATATCACACAGTAAAATAAACGTAAATGCCAAAAATACGTTTCGTATTGTCATGGCGTTCAACCATACGTAGCTGATCATTATTTTCGTGTATTTATTGAGGTCGTACAGTAAATGTAATTGGTGGATATATTCGTATATATAATATTACGTAAAAAATTTTGTTATTATTTATTATTGTAATTGAATGTTGATAGTTCCACGAAATAAACTATATTGATTCGTGAAATCATGGTAGCTCAATAATTGTACAGTTATGTACGTACAAGGCTTGCTGGGTTGAATCCAGAGCTGGCCAAAAAAATATTAGTCCATGTAGACAAGCCGTGAACCCAAATGCTTGAGCTAATATAAAATGCAACAAAATTACTCAGGTTGCTCTATTTGCTTCGTTTCAGGCGTAAATATGCTTTTTAAAAAATCAAGACTTAAGAGCGCGTTATAATTATAAAATTTTTAATATTAACCATGCCTTGGTACGTTAAAATTATTTTGTACAAAAAACACGTTAAATTTGCCATAAACAAGAATCAATTTCACTTGAGCGCAAAATTCGAAATTCCGCGTTTTTAAATATAATGCTATGTTGCCATATTTCTAATCGAATGAGAAAGAACTAGTAATGAGGTAAGGCTTAATTTTTTGATCGACAGATGTCGTTGCGTGCAATGCAAAATCAATTATCGTATTTGTTTTGTACAATGTACTTCAGTGCGTTTATCGCGCCATTTTTTGAAAAAAAAATATTACGATATAAGTACATACATATATTAGTAACATTTTAACATGCCGTTGTTCTTCTTGATGCACTTGTCTTTGTGTGCACGTTTATCATTGTATAAATGATGTTTTATTATCAATAACACAGAAAACATCCTTAAATCTTATGTGGTCTGAATTCGACTTTAAGGTCAGGGATGTTCAACTATTTGAGTTTCCTGAAGCATGCTGAGTTAAGAGAAATTGTCTTGGACCGCAAATAAAATATGTAAAATAGTCAAGTAATATTCGTATTCTAAAACTTAAAAAAGTAAGGTTATGTTACATGCTATGTTGTATTCAAAGAAATATTACCCACCACTCACACGCTGATACTCGCATCCGCCTTCTTGACACTGTTCAAAAGTATCCCCTTTTTATGCTTAACTTTATTTTTACCATTTCTATAAGAAAGTGGACAAATTGTAAACTATCTAAGTATCTCATCGCTGCTCTCCAATAGTATGAAGTACCCTGTACATCTGATGTGCTGAATACTCAACCAATTTGCCCGTCTAAACTTGAAATCAACGAGTGCATCGATAGGAAAATCTGTCTGAAATTAGCCCTTGAAAATATCTTATCAGCCTAAAATACTACGATTTTGTAGGCCACGTTACTAGTGTTTTGACGCCTGCGTGCGGCCCACGGGGCATTGGTTATATATTCTTAGTGCAGTATTTTGTATTAATAGACTGACAAACCCGTATACCAAATAGTAATAATGCAACGATGAAGCAGATGTTAGTTTCAGAAATTTCAATTTGAAAGTTGGAGTTACTTTTTTAGTGATTTTGACATTTTTTCAGTAAACAGATAATTGACCAAAGGTTGCATTTAAAGATTTGTTTTTAGGATACTGAAAACTTGAAAATTCGTCACAATATATCGATAATAATATTTAAGAAGCTTTCGGTAAACAAAACAGTTCTGTACACTGCGTATAAACATGACTATCTAGTAGGCACGAGAATTGGTCGGAGTTTTCGTGCGACAATGATAACCCCTACAAAAGAAGTCATGTAAGTATATTCAAAGTTGTAACACTAGAAAACTTTTAAATGTTGTGAACAGGGGCTTTGATGCCGGTATTTTCAGATGTATCGTTACGAGGTAAAACCCTTTATAGCTAATTCTGAAGTAACGACAATTTTAGTATATCGATGTTGAATTAAAAAAGCGGATGAAACATTCATAAATCACATATCGACTCTGTTTAGGTAGAAGGGCGAAATCCTTAGTATTTTGAAAAGTGCTTTATTTAAGAATCATAATATACATAACTAAATACACGTTCTGTCAAACGAAGTTATGCCGAAAATGCCAAATTATTATCGAAATTCAGGTTTACATGTTGTATAAAGGATGAACTAATAAGTTTGTGTAGAAAGGAATAATGTATTAATCTTCAATGTGAAAGATTTTTCCATAATAACTGTTTTATTTATCAGACCAGGAAAATGAAACACAAATTTATTAGTCATCATGCACTTCAAGTTTGCGTTAATGTGACGTTGACTAAAAATCATTAAAACACCGTTTTTGTGTCTTCTGTAAATTTTTCTCTATGATGGTTACTCTCTTTTTCCTAAACACGGTCGATATATATCGTTTTAGCGGAGTAAAATTGTGATATAACGTTAATATTACGTATGTTCAAGTGTTAACAGAGTTTAACTCTCGTATGTTTCTATTTAAAAAATCCAATATTCTCCTCTAAAACAGAACATATGAATTTCCATAGTGTAAAGATTGCATTGATGTATTGTTTATGATAGAAAATGGTCAGTTATTAGCGTAACCAATCAAATACAAGTCATGCTCTGAAATGCAAATGATAAAATTCTCAACTCGTAAGTACAATAAGCTCTCAATTGAGGGGTGTAGTCTGAAAAGTTGTTAACCCACAATTAGATAGAATTACATTGTATTCGATTTTAAGACTATTTATTAATCATTTTACACTTCTCATTAATTTTTTTTTAAATCTATATGTGCCTAAAAAGTAATCTAAGTAATCCCCAACTTACTTTTTCAGTATATTTTTAAATAGGTAAGAAACTTTCAACTGAGATTAATACGGAACTGTCTAATTGTGGATTACCAAATTTTTAGACCACACCCTTCAATTCACCTACCACGACGACTATAATTCCAGTATAACGAACTATTTCTTCATTTCCATGAAATTTGCTACAATAGAAATAAAACTAAATCACAAAAATGTTTTGTTATATTCTTTATATTAACCCATTGTGGGCGGGTATGTTTTTGAATAGATGTGACCTGTAGATTAGAACGCAGTTTTACGTTGATTACACCACCTAAAGTCGTCATTAAACTTTAAATTATAGAGCGCATATCAATAAAATAAAAGATGTATTTCTTATACATGAAGTTGCATGTAACCGAAACGCACAATAATGTGCACAGTGCCACAACAGAGGGCTTTTGAAACGCACAAATTTGTGTACACCGTCAGTTAAGTAATTACCAGTTTCAATAATATGTTAAGATTTCGTAATAATATGATAAACGAAATAGCTTTCAACAAATTACGCTGATTTCACAAAATACGTCAGTAAGTCAATTATTATTATTGAATTCTTTTATTTTTTTCTAATTTAAAATTAGAAAATATTTACAATAAAATATTGCATATATTATATAAAAAAAATCAAGTCTAAGCAATTGGTTGTTATGGGGCAAGAACATGCATCATTCTTCGTTACTTGTACGGTTAGTGTACATAAATATGTATATGAATAATATGAAATTTGGGTAGTTATAATATCAGTGCTACGAGTACGTTACAGAAGCTAATTCCTTATTTCCCACGACCAATTAATGTGAGATGATTAAGATTTGTAAGATTCTATTGGTATTCACTAAAATGTATGGTTATGAATACCGGTAGCAAAATCCCTAGTTTAGAAATGCTATCGGAACGGTCTAGTGGGAAGAGTACTCGTATGTATGCGGGGGGCAGAGAGCATACTGCGCCGAGGGGATATTCTTGGAGTTTACCGACAACTTTATCCGAAACGTGGTTTAAAATTCTTTGCGGTAAACATGTTTCAGTGTATGCAAGAATCCACGTATATACGAGCATGTACGATTGGCAGCTCAATTCACAACAATAAGAATAAGAGATATTTACTTTACATAAAAAAAACAATTCGCCATTGTATTTTTTTTTACATTTGCATTACAAAGTTGTATAACACCTAATGTTGATGTAATTTCTTTAGATAACTATATAAATAAAAGAGAGTAACCCTCACAGAACAAATTTTACAGGAGGCACAAAAAACGTGTTTAAATGATTTTTAGTCAATGTTACATTAACACAGACTTGGAGTGTGTGATAACCGATAAATAAGTGTTTCATTTTCCTGATCAGATAATTAAGAAAGTTATTAGAGAAAAATCTTTAAAATTGACGTTTAACGCTTTTTTCCTTTCCATAAAAACTTAGTAAATCATCCTTTTTCGAAATATAAAGCTAAATTCGATTCGATAATAATTCGGCATTTTCGGCTTAATTTCTTTTTGAGAGAACGTATATTAAATTGTGTACATTGTGATTCTCAATTAAAAGCACTTTTCAAAAAAACTGAGAGTTACGTCGTTTTACCTAAACAGGACTGATATATTATCATGTCTAGATACTAGTACTCTAACACTTGACGTTGTAATTAAAAGTTTATTACGGTATTTGAAAAAAAATCGATTCGACATAGTCGATTATTGTAAAATGGTTGTTTTTTTCACATGATGGTTTTAGCTTAGCTCTAAGACAAACCGAATATACTCATAAACTTGTCACCAATGATGATTCATTCGCATTTACTCCACACAATGACTGAAAAATTACCCAATATTATTTTGTCAAAGGATGCTTTTTTGTCGCAGAGACTTAACAAGTATTACAGGGAGTAACGAGAGTTTGCAAGGGGATCTCCACCCGGGGGATTAGGGAAAATACTATGTATGTGCTTTTTTAGTCTTTTTTTATGGCAAATATATTCGTGGCTTATAATGTGACTGTGGAACTTGTGGAAGTCATTTCCTCGTATTGTCGCCTCGCCGATATATTACGCGATTTAAAATGCAATACAATATATTATAATATATGAAAGTAATGCTTAAAACCAATGAAACTCGTTATTAGCAATAAAGTCCGTCGTTGTATTTTATGGTTATTATGATGCTAAATGATTTGAGTGATTGGTCACGCGAACGCTACGAAACTTTAACTATCCAATATGTACGAGTGATATGACAATACATATTTCAACAAAGAACTTAACTGGAACAAGCGGTTAGTATGCTTAACAGTTATTGGGTTAACAAGAGAATATATAAATTTTGTTCAACTTTATTCTGTTATTATTTTTAAGTTTGATATATATCAACCCTGCTTAGGCAAAGGGGCTTTAATTTGAGAATCACCTTGTACATAACTAAATACACGTTCAGCCAAAAGGAATTAACTCAAAAATACCGAATTATTACCGAAATTTCACTTTAGATTTTGAAAATTAAACGACCTACTAAGTTTGTGTGGGCAAGGAAAAAAACATTCACCATCAATTTTAATGATTTTCCTTTAATAACTTTTTTAATTATCAGATCAGGAAAATACTCATACAACACAAATTCATTGGTCATTATGCACTTCATGTTTGTGTTAATATAAAATTGACTAAAAATCATTAAAAAACGTTTTTGTGCCTCCTGTAAGATTTGTAAGGGTTAATACCTTTTACGTAAACACGGTTGATACGTTACATGCAGCTCGATAAATATATCAATCATCTCACTACAAGAGTAATATTACTTCCTTTCCTACTTCTGTAGGTTTTTTTAAAATAAATTCTTGACTAAATAGCTCTTATTTATTACGTTTGAGTAGGATTATACTCGTATCATCCCATATAGTCTGTTTCAGTAAGTTTTAACTGTGTATACTATTTATAAGCAAGGTTATTTCTACTATGAGTATAAAATACTTTAAATGTCATTTTGTAACGCAATATTCATTTAAAATATACGCACTGTTTCAACATTATTGATAATGTGGACTCGGTGCATGATTAGCCCAATATCTAATATATGAAAAAATAAATAAACTGACAACTCTATCATTTTTGCTTATAACTTAGGTACTTCTACCATTAGACGTTTCGACCTGTTACGTGATAGTTGAGTAACTTAAAATAAAACTAGATACTCAGGTGAGCGTGCAATGAAAAATAGAAGAATCTGAAAAATCAACAGGATAAAAATTTGTATTCAAGATCCAAAAGACTCTTATTAGCTTATGTGTTTCAACGGTCGTTCAACTACTTAACTTACGTATATTTCAGCATACATGAATATATCTAGGGCTAAAAGTCAAATAACATTATCAACAAATGTGTTTTTTTTATTTGTGATAATGTTATATTACATTCTGGGCTACATAATTGTCAAACAACAGTACGTCAATCTTTTCTACTTCATTCTTAAACCGTTTGGAAAGTTTAACGTTAATTACATACCGTTGCCTTTGTTTAATATAAAAAGACTGTATATGCTGTTAGTGTTCTTGTCACAAGATAAATCAAATTATAACATTTAAATAAACATCTCCTTTGTCGAGTTCTAAGAAAATAAAAAAAGTGTTTTGGCTCTTCTGTAAAGTTGCACTTTTTTAAATAGCGTTGTTTGATTTTAGCTCGATATGCTTTAAAACAAAATAATTTCCATAAAGATTATTTTCAACAGTTATTATATAATATAATATAATATAATATGCTAAGGTATTTTAAATATATCTTTGTTTTATCCGCAATATTACACAAACACAATTTTGAGATATAAACATATTCGTATATATGTTACAACAAAACATTTTTTGAATAATAATTCGTTTCATACATGTCTTTAAACGTTTCATTTCATTTGTAGTTTCAACCAAATTTATCTGGGTAACCACTTATAGGATAAGTTTCACCTTTATGTCACTATCAGCATATTTTTTTGAATGTCAGTTTAGTAATTAACTCAAAACAGATATTTTTGTAGTTTCACCTTTATGACCCTAAGCCTCCGATTTATACTTATAGAAGAGACAATAAAATTGGTTCATCATTATTTGTATGTATATAATAATATTAATCAAGCGGTAGTACACAAGAAGTTAGTACTTATTAAAACCTTTCATTTATCAACTTTTATGCACCCGAACGAAACCGAATAATCCAGCTCGTAACATATAAAAAAGTTTTTTGTCACATTATTGATCAGTAGACTATTTCCTCTACTTTTGTGTTCTGCAGATGGACTTTTGGTTTGAAACGGTTTAGAAGCACTGATATTGTTCACAATAGCATATTAACTTGTCTATTGTCTCAGGAAATAAAAAAATGTAAAGACTATATAGAGTTTATTTAATACTCACAAGCATAATTTATTGAAAATTAATAACATCTTACGATAATCTCATTTATTAGTGACGTATATGTATACATTTATATTGTAGCGTTATATACAATGATAGTAAGTAAAGGTACTATTAAAATGGGCGCCGTGAAAAGTGTAGGTAAAAGAACGTCGCTTGTTTTTTGGGGATGGCCATTGGAACGCGTCCTCAAATCCCCTCACCACCCATTTCAGCTTTATTGCAATTGTGCCACGGCCGCCAGTTTATAACATCCCTTGTCAACTATGGGAATGCAGTCCATCTTGTGGTGTGACGCTATTTGCTTACTAGAGAAAACATAGAACTGACAAACTGGTTAAAAGCAATCGAAATAACTGTATTAGAAAGTATGTACGATACTTTTATTATGCAAGCAAAGTACACTTCATATTAATACAATAGGATCTTTGGGTAAGAAAATAATACGTAATGAACATAAAATATAAGGTCGATTGTAAAAGTCAAATCGACGTTACATTGTTATGAAAATATGTACTAGATGTACTAAATAAGATCATAAATCAAGCACTTCAGGTATTCAACAAATAACGCACAATTGAGGGGTGTATTTCCAAAGTGAACTTATTCCACTTCAAAATATTTGGCAAATGTCAAAAAACTCTTTATAGTGCCCATATTACAGATTTTTTTGTTGTATCCATTTATAGTGTAAAATACAATTTGCAATGTACTCGTAGATAACAAAAAATGATCTAATATCAACACCGTAAACGGCAAGTTCTCTTTGGAAATATACTCTTCAAATGTACATATAACACTAAGTTATTTTATTGTCTTAAGAACGTTTGTAAACGTGTAAACAAATGTTGAAAAATAGCAAAACTAGTATAAAATATTTCTTTAAAACTTTGATTGAATATGATCAACTTATAACAATTAAAGTGATAGTAACTTTATTTTCGAATACGCAATATTTCAATATTAAGATGTAAATTTTTTTATTTCACCATTTTACACTGGACTATCAATCACATCATTGCGTGTAAACTATGATAATTGATGTTCCCTTACATTCATTATCAAATTTAATGTATTTTAGTATACTATTAAGAAATTTATAGAATCCGCAATACATGGCACATTTAATAAGTGTATTGAAATATGTTTTAAATTATATTTGGTTGGTATAAATATAGTCTTGAAAATCACTGGCGTTCGGCTCTGGCACGAACTAAGGGTCGGTAGACCCAACTCTAGTGCCGTAGCATATCGTAGCTTCCGTTTCAGGCTTCGTTTTCATCGTTCGCTAGCAGCCATTGTAGGAAGCGGAACGGGAAGTAAAGTGAAGCTACGCCAGGAGTTGCAGACCCTGAAGGTTTATAAAAACTTAAATTTATTGTTTGGTTTTTAAAATGTGCGCTATAGTTAATGAAATTCTTAAACTGCTCGTCATATTAAGCGTATCGATATTTTTGTAATTTAAATTCTATCATATTCACTCGTTTTTTTTTTAATCTGTCTGTGTCCCTTTATTCATAATAAAAATATTATATTTATTTAATTATACTTTGCTGTCAGGGTTATAACAACTATTTTTAATCCTTGGTGAAAAGCCATTATATTGAAATAATAACAGAGTTTTTATACATATTTACAAACATTATTTCACACTCAGTAAAAAATAAAATTAAAAGGTTGGCTTTAGTTTAACGACTACTCAAAAATAATTAAAAATACATAAAAATAGATAAAATATCATCTCGATTGTGTTTTCATTGTACATTCTCCAAGTTTGCACCCAAGCTGGAGTATATGCTTACCAAATGGCCCCTTTGTTAAACATTGTCATTGGTTGGTCAAGTATCTTGTAGCTCTTTACTCGGTGTGATAATTCTTAATATTTTGTAAACGACACAATTTAACCCAAAAAGAGATTTTTCCACAATGATGATAAATATCTGTTAGCATAAAATTGTTTGACTGAAACTTTGACGGTGACAATTATTCGAGTGTATCTATATACATAAATTGAGAGACTTTTTAGATATCCAGAAATATTTTCAAAGCACTATCAATCCCTGTTCTGTGATTAGTCAATCAAATTCCCATACTAAATGTATTTTTAATATTATTTGCTCATGTATGAATGAAACAGCTCAAAATTGATTAAATCATATAAATATTTCAACGCTATTACAGAAATATTATATTTTAAGTTGTATATGAGTGACGTAAGATTTTTAAAATATTTTTTTAAGAAGGCTTTGTATCCCTGACTAATGTCTTTCAACCCATGCCATTGGCTCGGAGGCAGTCCACGTTGTACCTAGGTATTATTTAACTGCCACATATAAAAGTGCCTAACCACATCAAAGAAAACTCGACAAAGAAGGGGTGAAGAAACGGAATAGAAACGGAGAGTGTGGGGGAAAATGAACCGATATTTCTGTCAAAATCGTGACGTTCCGCCCTTTGTTTTCCTTCTACCTGTATTAGTGGCCTAAATCACTTTCGTTAATTGTATTAATATAAAGAACCTCGTTCTTACTCTGTAATTACAGTCAATAATATAATAATCTTATATAATATAAGTAAGATTTTTTGTTTAAATAATGTTGCTAACGAGATATTTAGAGCTATATA